>VUQS01031869.1:9888-21045 GCA_015108495.1 Heterochromis multidens | reverse complement strand
CCCAGGTGCAGGCTGTGCAAAGATGCCTCTGAGACAATACAGCACATAACAGCAGGATGCAAGATGCTAGCAGGCAGGGCATACATGGAACGCCATAACCAAGTGGCTGGCATAGTATACAGGAACATCTGTGCTGAGTATGGCCTGGAAGGTCTAAGTGGGATACACCCCCAAGGGTGGTCGAGAATGACCAAGCTAAGATCCTGTGGGACTTCCAGATACAAACAGACAAAATGGTGATGGCTTACCAACCAGACATAGTAGTGGTGGACAAGCAGAGGAAGGAGGCTGTAGTGATAGATGTAGCTATACCAAGTGATAGCAACATCAGGAAGAAGGAACACGAGAAGCTGGAGAAATACCAAGGGCTGAGAGAGGAGCTACAGAAGATGTGGAGGGTGAAGGCAACAGTGGTCCCCGTGGTAATTGGAGCACTCGGGGCAGTAACCCCCAAACTGGGCGAGTGGCTCCAGCAGATCCCAGGAACAACATCCAAGATCTCGGTCCAGAAGAGCGCAGTCCTAGGAACAGCAAAGATACTGCGCAGGACCCTCAAGCTCCCAGGCCTCTGGTATATATATATAAATAAAGGAATGTGGACCACAATGTAGCAAAGTCATTTG
Organism: Heterochromis multidens; assembly: GCA_015108495.1. NCBI lineage: Eukaryota > Metazoa > Chordata > Actinopteri > Cichliformes > Cichlidae > Heterochromis > Heterochromis multidens. Next base: position 20,422 of record VUQS01031869.1, on the reverse strand, counting down.
AGTTAGATCATTCCTGTTTGACATGCTGCATTTCTATGGCCCATATCTGGAAAACAGGAGCAGAGTACCACCATTCCTTGTGGTACATGGGCCATACTTGGCCACACACATTTAGCTCTTTGGATTTTTGATTCTTTTACTTAAACTGGTAGATGGTTGTGCTGCATATGTTTGCATCCATCCTCTACTCAAATAAGTGATAGGATGGTGTTGGGGAGTAACTAGTCAAATGGAACAAACTTAAAATTATAGAAGTACAAAATAACTGTGGAATATATTTAATACATTATAGTTGCTAATTTAAATGCTGATTACAAAGTTGTTACATCCAAATATTTTTAGGAAAAAAGCATATACTTAGAATGTAACATTTATTCAGTTCCTTGCATCTTTCTACTGTGCAGAAGTGCTTTCTTTTGGCATATTTCTAGATAACACAGGGCTTATAGGGCAGGATGGCTAACAAAGAGCTGTCTGTGCATCTATACAGGCTCCATTTATTGATTCTGTCACCAGCTCTTGCCTGTCAGTCAGATTGATGTGCATTGCTCTAAGGCCTGCTACCAGCTGACCTTAGACTTTATTTAAAAGAAGGGCATAATCATCAGTTTACAAATCAGCCATCGGCTCTTTCTTGGGAACCAGAAATTACCATATTTAGGTGAGAGGATGGAGTGCTAAATTATTAACTAATACTAGCAAGCTGCATTCATAAACTGTAATTGTTTAATTACTGCTAAGTAACAGATTTCTGAACTGACACTCACCAAAACTGAAGTACAAACTTCTTGGACTCTCTCAGCTTTATAGCAAGTTATATTATTTCTCAGATAATTCAGATAAAAATATTCCATAAATATTCCATAAAGGAGCAATAGCAAAAATACCGTGCCTCAAGTGGCCATTAGTGGAACTGTAGTTTTTGGCTTTTCTGTGTGGCTTCATTCTTCAGCCCCCCAGGTTGCCACTTGAGCTGACTATACCATGGTGGGAGGCCATATCATCTGATAAGACATCCTTGCACTGCTAGAAATTAAACAGTATTTTTGCTCTGATAATGCTGCACAATTAATCAAATTTTAATCTTGATAACAATTTTAGCTTTCCACAATTGAATAAACATGTTCAAAAGATAATGAAAATGCATGCTTTGCCAATAGAACACCAAGCAAAAGCAAATCAAGCGCTCCCTAAATCCCTACCTGACCACATGCCTGAATGTGCGAATCACAGGTGTTCCCTGCACCACTTGGGTTTTAACACTATGTTAAAAGACAGATGTACAACAAAAATCAAATGTCTGGCACAGCAGAAAGTAAAGAGCTTGTCCTTTGAAGCGGATCACAATCCATTGTTTGGAAATTCTTTGAATTTAGTGCAAGTGACGTTAACCAAGAACAAATCAAATGCAAAGAGTGCTGTAGAGTTATTATTCAGCTGCCTGAAAACACACCGCACACTGCAGTATAATGAATGCCTGAATGCTTCCGTAATTTTGTGTGCAGTTTTGGTCCAATTTTTATTCATGTTTTTTTTATTTTACTTCTAAGAGATGCTCTGAATTGAGGTGAAGGAGAAGGACCAGTTTATTTTGCTTCCAAGATTTGTGCATCAGCAGGAATGTCACACAACATGGATGGGAAAGCAGTAATTACATGAAAGTGCAATAAAAACTTTTGTCACTAAAATTAGTGAATAATTGATCAAAATAATTGTGAAAATAATTTTGGCCATAATTGTGCAGCCCTTTGGTCTGATATCGGAAGGGTGCTTTAATAACAATGCACAGACTGTTTTATTAGTTATTTATTAGTCATTATCACCAGTTATGGTATCTTCTAATGAAACCTCATTACTGTTCTATGCAACTTCAGCAAAGATAGTTGGCACACAAGTATTATGGCCTCAGGATAAGCAGGTTAGCCTAAATATCCTTCTGCTTCATGCTTTAGATCTTCCTTGGTAATTTCAATAAGTGCCTGCTAAGCCAGGTTAGATATGTTTTCCCTCCAGCATGTTCTGGGTCCCCTAACCAGGTGGATATGCCACAAATGACCGTATAGAGAGATAGTAGTCTGGATTGGACATCCCTTCAGATGACTGAACCATCTCAGCATGCTTCCTGGGACCTGATAGTGCAATCTTTGTATTCTGACCTCCTTTGGATATCTGGGGGCTTAACCTTACCTCACCTTAAAAGCAGGGTGGGAGATCAATTTGCAAAATTCCACTCAAGTGGTTCTTTACCATGATACTGCCATACTTTATCATGGTCCTGGGGTTTGTTGACTTTTGTTTTGGATTGGATTGATTTAATTATCATTCTACTGACAGTTGGTATTAGGTGTTTGGGCTGAGATGCTGTGCTTAGTTTTCTTGAAATATAGTGCTGTGCATTATAACCAAAAATCTCCATTTTTGTATTGTCTGTCCAAAAGACATTGTTCCAAAAGTCTTGTGGTTTGTTCAACTTTGCAAACCTAAGCTGTGCTGCCATGTTCTTTTTTTGAGAGAAGAGGCATTCTCCTGGCAACCTTTCCGAACAAGCCATACTACTTCAGCCTTTTTCTAATTGTACTGTCAGGAACTTTAACATTTAACATGCTAACTGAGACCTGTAGAGTATAAGATATAGCTCAGATGATGAGATGAGCTGGGGGGTTTTTTTGTTTTGTTTTGTTTTTCAGTTTCTCTGAGCATTGCACATCGCATTGCAGTAAGGGTGTACATCATTTTAGGACTTAAAAGCTTTCTTTTTCACATGACTGTATATACAGTTGTGGTTAGAAATTTACATGCACTCATCATGGACATGCATATTATAGTAATTTTGGGCTTTTAATCATTTCTTTGAACTGTTCTTTTTCCAGGGTGGAATGATTGTACAGCATACATCTTTAATAACTTTAAAAAACAAGAATTGGGTACACAAGTTAGAATTTATTTTGGATATTCTATAATCCACACAGGGTCAAAAGTATTCATACAAGTTCAAATATATACATACACCCCCACTAATATTTGGTTAAATGTACCTTAGCAAGTTACACCTCGACCGGACGCTTCTGGTAGCCATCAACAAGCTTCTGGCATAATTCTGGCTGGATATTTGACCACTCTTCTTGGCAGTATTGGTAGAGTTCATTTAAATTAGTTGGTTTCCTGGCATGGACCCGGCCTACGTGTAGTCAACAAATTTTCTGCTTTATCCCTTCCAAAACCAGTTTAAACTGTATTTGGGATCATTGTCCTGTTCCTGTGTTTCAACCATCTACCTATTGATTTAAAGTGAAGTTGAAGAATTTCAAGGTAGTCCTCCTTCATTATCCCATCCACTTTGTGTACCATTACCACTGGGAGCAAAATAGCCCCAAAGCATGATGCTACCACCACCATGCTTGACAGTTGGTACAGTGTTCTTAGGTTTGAAAGCCTCACCCTTACCCCTCCAAACATACCTCTTGTCATTGTGGCCAAATAGCTCAATCTTTGTCTCGTCTAATGGCAATGGCAATTTTATTTATGTAGAACATTTCATTACATGCAAGCTCAATGTGCTTAACACAGAACCATAAAAGTATTTTTTTCCAGAGGGCATTTGGCTTGTCTATGTGAGCAACTGCAAAATTCATTTGAGCTTGAAGGTGTCGATTTTACAGCAGGGGCTTCTCTCTTGGTTGGCACCCTCTCAGTCCATGGTGATGTAAAACTGGCTCCACTGTGGACAGTGATGCTGGTGTTCCAGCAGTTTCCAGTTTATGGCATTCTTGAGCCTTGGTGGTTCCTGGGTTGTTCCTGAACATCTCAACCAATTTCCTCTCATCTAAGGGTGACAGTTTGGGTCTTCTTCCAGACCTTGGCAAAGTGGTGACACATCTGAAAAACTTGTAGTTACATACAACTGTTTGAAAAGATGACCTTGGAACCTGCAGTTGTATAGATATAGGTCCAAGATACCTTCCCAACTTGTGGAAATCTACATTTCTCCTTCTTTGATCTTCACTGAGTTCCTTGGACTTTCCCATTGTTCTGAATGTTGGTCAAACCAATGAGTGCTGTCAAACAAATCCTTTATATGCTGGCAAAGAGAAACTGCCAGTTGTAGCTAATCATGAATATTAACAAGAAGTTAATAGGCCTTCGCCTTGTCAATTTAAAAGACATTGTAGAACTTTTCAGCAAAACTTACTAAAAGATTTAAGTGAGTGTATGTATATATTTGAACCTCTATGTCATGGTCTCTCTGACCTTGCTGTGCTGACCTGCCTGTTTTCTATCTATCTCTCCACCTCAAGCTTTCTACCTCATTCCTCTGGTTTGTGTGTTTACATGTATGTGTGTGCGTGTGTATCTGGGTGTGCTGGTTTTTGTGCAGTAGTGGGACTCAGTGGAAGTTTCTCACCTTTTGGTTCCACACACCTGTTGGCAGTCACACACCTGTCTGTGATGACCTCGTCAAGAGCCACTACTTAAGGGAGTGGCTCAGCTTCAGTTAGTGCTGGATTGTTGAATGATTACAGTCAGTATAACCGTGGCTCTTGTTCTAGTTAATGGTGCCTCGTGTTGACTGCAAAGACACTTACCTGTCCTTTCTTGTGTACAGAAGCCTGTGGAGCAGAGGTGTGGCGAGAGTGGTGAGCACATTGTAAATACTGAGTGAGTAGAAGGAAAGAGCAGCTTTTTGGGAGAAGGTTCACTAGCACCTGGGATCGGGATCAAATACACGACTCTGGAACTGAGTTTTTGGGATTGTTGTTGCACATTTTTCACTGTAAATAAATTCACTGTACTGAAGGAGTCCTGCATTTGAGTCCTGCTTTGCCTCACGCAAACCTGACACTCTATGTATAATTTTGGCCCTGCATGGATTAGAGAAAATCCAAAATAAATTCAAACTTGTGCCCGCAATTCTTGTTTTTTAAAGTCATTAAAAATGTATGCTGTACCACCCTGGAAAAAGAATGCTCAAAGAAATCATTAAAAGCTCCAAATTACCATGACATTCATGCCCATGATAAGTGTATGTGAACTTCTGACTACAACTGTAGTCCTGTGTTTCCCTTTGTGTTGAGTTTTCTGTTTATGTTCCCCTATGTACTGCCCTATTAAAACCCTTAGTGATCTCCTATTTGACATTATCAGAAATAAAAGCTTGCTTTATATTGAATTCATATGCATTTGGTTCATCTAAAAACAAACAAACAAAAAAAACCCTCATTCCATAGTTATGCGTTTGGTTTGTTCCACAGTTTATATACTTTATCTATACATTAATGGAGCCAACAAACAAGTTGATGGAAGAAAGCATACAAAAACACATATGAGCACATGAGAAAAAAAAAAATCCAGGCTTTAGAACTAACCCATTCTTGTATTCACTTCCTTCTTTTTCTTTTTAAAAAAAAAAATCTATTCTGTTGCATCACTACAATGCAAAGAAAGCATTCAATACAAAAGTTGGCCTGTTTCAGCCTCTTTGTAAATCTATGAACTAGGCTTATGCAGCCCCTCAGCTGCCTTGGCCTAGTAAAGACAAGCTAAAACTAGGATGACAGGTTGACCCTTCTCAGGTCAAAACCTGTCAGTCAGGTGTCCTGACACAATCTTAGCCAGGTCAGACTGTCAGGGGTTGAGACAGTAGATGAAGATTATCTCAGACAGATGAATTCTGCCTCTTCATTTCCCCCTCTCTACTCTCTCTTTCTCCACTGTAATCTCTGTTCTTGTTTAATGCATTAGACCGAAAGGTACACAGACATTTACTTCTCTACTTTAACAAACACATAAAGAGAAAATGCATAACGAAGAATTGTCTGTGTAACTGAAGACCGATTAGCTTATTCTTCTTGACCATAGACAACCTTTTTGTTTGAAAAATATTAAAGACACACAAATTTGGTAGATTGATGGGGGTGAGGTTTTGTTTGTCACTCTGTACATGCATGCGGCTGTTTCTTTTTTCTTGTTCTTTTCTTGTCCTGCATCCATAAATGGATATTTACTTATGTTTGAGTTTTCTGAGTCAACTCTACAGAGCTCAGTTATTTAAAGGGGGTGTGCTATGCTTTTACTTATTTTCTGTCTGACACATACAGTGTTACAGTTGTGGGCACTCATATTAAACATGGCCAAATTTTCAAATAAATGAGGTCAGTGTTTGTAAATGTAGTCTCTGTAAGTCAAATGCTCACGCTTCAGACTACTCTAAATGCTTGATTTCTCTTTTTGATGTCAGAGAAAGAGGATATCCTTAATACAGCTCTGGCGTTGAACACAGAATCACCACCAACCTGCTGTTTAAACCTGCTTTTTGTCAGGGGCAGCCAATCAGATGAGATTTGGATTAAAACAGAGGGTGGCCTTAAAAGGAAGAGGAGTTAAAACAGCTTGTTCCTGACAGAGGACGAACTGAGAGGTTGCACCAAGACACTGTAAGATAAACAGATTATTTTGAACAGTACATCATGCACAACTACTCTAGTGTAGTCCAAGAACCAATATATGGAGCTGGAAATGAACATTACTGACCTTCTTTAAGGATAAAACTTCATCACTTTGTATTTGTGACCTGTCTTTATAGATCTGAATTTTCAGCAGGGGGTTAGCAACTAATAATTGCAGCCTTGTCTGTTAAATTAGAGGTCCAGACTTCCACTGACATACTTGGCAGTGGAGAGTGCCGTTAAAATTAGTCAAACAGTATCTTAAGTTGAGTTTTCCTGGATTTCTTTACTGATAAAGTTCCTCATGGTGGTGCTCTTTTCTTTGTCTTTTCAGCCATGGCTGGTAAAACTACCCATTGTAAATACCTACTTTCCTATTTTGTAAACTTATTTCCATAAATTTTTGTCACTGACATGGTTAATAGAAGTCTGTATTTCCACTTATTTGTGTTCTATAATTTCACTTTCACAGCCCTTTCACATGACCATAGTTGTCCCCTCGCCCTCATCTTTCTTGTGCTCGCTTCCACTCTGCTTTAGTGTTTTGCTCCTCCTTGCTTCCCCCATCAGCCCCCCTTCCACTTACTCTCGCTCTGCATTAAACCCTGCTTGTCTTTCTGATCCCGGGAGGACTGCTTATGGGAGCTCCTCGGACCAGTATGAGCCCTGCTGGTCTCCAGTCGCCTTCCAGGACTGCAAGTGGAGGAGGAGGAGGAGGAGGAGGAGGGGGAGTATTTGTCCTCGTGCCCTAAGCGGGAGAAAAAAACAAGGGGAGGAAAGGAGAAACTGAGGCAGAGAAAGCAAGAAATGAGCTTGTTAGAGATGCAGAGTGTAATAATAAAGGCAAAGTGAGGGGGAGAGATGTGAAAAGATGAGAGCAGGAGAGAAAAACAGGAAAAAGGCAGAAGTAGAAAAGGAGAGCGCGAGCGCAGGGTGGCACAGGGAGAAGAGCAAATGAGTGAGCGAATAGGAGTGTAAGAGAGAGAGTGAGCGAGAGCAAGTGAGAGGGAGGGAGGCGAACAACACTGCAGACACTCGCCCACTGTCACTGCTCCACAGCCAGAGGACAGAGGCAGCAGCGGCAGCAGAGGAAGCGGATACGATGGAGGAGGACGACTGTACCATCCATCTGCAGCTCAGTCCCCGTCACTGACAGCCTCCCTCTGGGACCATCCTGCCAAGTTGGGAACGAAACTACACTCTCTGTCCTTCACAAAACCCAGTACTGGACCCTCAACTCCTATAGGAACACTGTACACGAGATCATTATTTTTCCCGCTCTTGCACTCTCGCACACTTACTTACACACCCTCTCTCAAACTGAAGCACACTTCACTTATCTTTGCCTATTGGACTAGTGAGTTTTTTGTTGTTTTTCATCATCGCTGCCTTCCGAGCTGAGTGGATTTACTTTTATCCTGTGGTGGACCATGGGGCTGGGGTGGAGGGGTACAGGAGGGACCATCCAAAAAAGGACAGAGGAGAGCTGGTACCTTCTGGTGGCATTGCTGCTGTTGTGTGGTTTCTGGGAGGCTCACACACAGACAGATGATGGGAAGTCTGTCTACTTCTGGGAAACAGGTACTGCTAAACCACTAATTAGAGATTAAATGTGATCCTTTGCTTTACATATGGAGTGTTTATGATAGCTGCTGATGAATTAGTGTGTTGCTTCTGAGTGTGGGAGGTCACATACCATAGCTGCATCAACAGCACAATCAGCCAGATCTTATCATAAATGTTTCCAACTCATTATATGTGGATAATGTGGCATGAACAGTGTGATAACAATTTTAAGACGCATTTTAAATCTATGCATGCATCAGTGAAAATAAAAGCTTCTTAGATCTAGTGCAGAAATGTTCTCATGACTTATTGGGATTCAGAGATCTAAAAGGCTTCCAGATGACACACTTTGGCTGTCTCAATTTTTTTTTTTTTTTTGAGGTTTATATCTCTACGCTGCTGAACTTCAAAGATGCATACACTTGAAAGATGACCCAGAAATCTACAGTAGAATCTTGCTCCTTCGTACTGAATCGCATGTGGCATGCAGGACAACTGTGATCCATTTTTGAATAGATTACTTTCATCTCCCTGAGTCTCAGGTGATGCACCGTTATTGAAATGTTGCTGTTGTGTTTTACAGCATGCAGATGATTGATAGGCACTGCCTCACAACCGTGCCTGGCGACCGGTTTGATGGTACTGATACAAAATCGGCTCTGAATCTGAGGGCGTTGTGTGTTTTTGAGGTTCACACATGTAGAAGATTGTACATTGATGAGTGGGTAGAGTAGTTATTATTACACGTGTTTGTTTTCTGCACTCAATGTAGCTGCATTGAACTGTCTATCAGGGACACATATAAATATCGAGTACCATGGTGAATTATATCCTCACACTTGACATGTGAGGAAGCACGCGACCAATCATGGATGCCGAGCGCTACTTTAAGGTTCTAGAGTACAGATCTTGCACTGAGCTCAGATTATCACCGTGATAACTACTAACCGACACAAAAATGAACCTCTGCAGTCATTTTTAAGAATATCTACGAAGTCCTTTAAGGAATAAATTAAATGACGATCACTTCATTCCCCAGTTAGACAGAGAAGCTCAGGAGATTTAAGGTGTGCTCTTCTCATTCAACATTTTGAAAAGTTGTATTTTCTCAATGCCAGTACAACTTTGTCATCTCTCTCTAACTCAAACACCGCCACTCTACATGTCCTGCCCCGCCTTGCTCAGCGCCAGTCCCCAGTTGACGTATCCCACATCTCTGCCGTGGTTCTGCATCTTTAAAGAGGATGTAGCTGAGTAAGGAGATTAAAGGAGCAGGGATTTAACAACCCAGGAAAGACAGCCCAAGGAACAGACTTGAGAAAGAGAAAGGCAGAGTGAGCACTGCAGGCAGAGAGAGGGACTAACTTAACCTACATCTACCCTACTGTAGGTCATAATGATTATGCCTCTCTCCCACGCTACAGCACCTTTCTCCCACACTATACACGCTCCTCAACTGGAAAGCTCTAGGCTCTGCGCTTTGAAATGTAATCCAGTGTTGGGAGTTTGTTCACTTCTTCCCAAATAAAAGGTAGTGCATTGATTTCAGCCCTGGAGTCTTCTTTCTTCTGAGTCTCTTTGGTTTGACAATTGCCTGCAGAGTATTAAAATCACATAGGGCAATTTACTGCTTTGAATCCCGGTGCTTTTCATCAAAATGTGATTATGTTTGTGGAAGATTTGCATACTTTTTCTTTCCAATGGAAGTTGTTTTTTTTGTTTTTTTTTTAAGAAAAGAAACGCAAAATGCAATGATGTTTGTGCACACTTGCAGAGTGTGCAGTGGAGGGAATATTCTTGTGGCAAGCAATGCTCTGATGTTTTGCATATTGATGAGTCTAGCTGAAATACAGCCCCTGTCTTCAAAACTGTGGGGAATTGGGCCTGCATTGCTTTTATTGCCTTCTGTGGAAATATGATGTATCTGTTTTGGAAGGTGAGACAGTTCAGTGCTGATTTTTTTTATTTTTATTTTTTTTAATGGAGAATACTATTCAAATGAAGCAGATGGAGACAACAGGTTCCTCCAGCAACTGCAAGTGATATTTCTGCAGGTGGCGTTAGGATAGCTGAAGGAAAAAAGAAAATGATTATAGCCACCATGAGGATGATGGTAGTGATGATGGTGATGGTGATAATGGCATACCACAGATTTTCTGGGGCCTCTGAGAGATTGCTGGGAGTTTGTCTTCGTCTCAGATGCTATTTTCACATCATTTTTCTTCCTGACGCTTTCTCACAACTGTGCACTCCTTCTGCACTTCTTCCTTTGCATCTTTATCACTTTGTTTCCCTGTCTAGCACTCATAACATATTTTGCATTGCCTTTTTAAGATCCACAGCCCAAATAATAAAACAATAAAATATGATGAAATCCCAGAGAAACTTATTGTCAAGAAGCAACACCAAGATGTCAATCTATCTTACAAATGCTGGTGTACCCTGGGTAGTAGAGAACTGATAAGTGCCACCCCCCCCCCCCCCCCCCACCAACCCCCCCCACACACACACACACCACACCCCGC
>VUQS01031868.1:0-11343 GCA_015108495.1 Heterochromis multidens | reverse complement strand
AAAAATAGTTCAGGAACGGTTTGAGGAGCACAACAACGAGTTTGAGGTGTTGACTTGGCCTCCAAATTCCCAGATCTCAATCCAGTCGAGCATCTGTGGGACGTGCTGTAAAAACAAGTCTGATCCATGGAGGTCCCACCTCACAAGTTACAGGACTTACAGGTGGTCATAATGTTATGCCTGATCAGTGTATATCACAATATAAGTCAAATCACTATTTCTGTCCAGCTTAAAGCTTCTTTCTACTCCAAAGTGAAGCTAGAAGGTTAATTTTGATTTAAATATTTCTTTTCTGTCAGAATTGAACATGACAAATGTACTGTAGAACATTATACAACTGTATTTTAAATATCCCAAAAAGCTGAATCTGTTCATCTGGACGTAGCGTTTTTAGTGGGAGAAACGTTTCGTCAACTTATTGATCAATGGTCATGACAATTTGCATACTAATGATCATGAAACTGACCTTATGGCCCATTGTTAGTCAATGGTGCTGGTTTCAGTCATTATGCAAATGTACTGTTTATAAGGTTGGAAGCCTGCAGTCAGCTGAGACTGAAGAAGTCACTTGGATAAGTTGACGAAACGTTTCTCCCACTAAAAACGCTACGTCCAGATGAACAGATGCAGCTTTCTGGGATTCTTTTACCTGGATTATTGAGCATGCATCAAGAGGTGTATTTTAAATAAATAACATAGGTGTGTATAATAAACTAAAATCTTAATTCTGACCAGTCAAAAGCTTCAAGTCAACCCGAGGATATAACTGTCATTAATGTGAGAAAGCCAGAGGGAGCAGCTACTCTACAAATGAAACATGGTTTAACTTGGTAGTGGTCTGAAGTACTCCCTATCTTTGGATCAGTAACTGATGTTTGTTTTAGTAGCTGTAATGCTTCTGTAACTTACTTTATCTGTTTTTTAATCCTATTTTTTTCTTTCTTTCTCAGATGTTCTGTTGGAGCGTCAGGCTCACCTTCCCACCACACACAAGTTCAGCAGAGAACCATGTAAGTCCCTCAGTCTTCCACATAAACACAAACCCCAAAAACACAAAAGTACACCACAGCGATCATTTTAGTTAAAGGCTTAAAAACTGTAAAGATGGGCATCATTCCTCTGAGAGCTGCAGATTGAGTTTAAAAGTATTTTTTTCTCCCCATGAAAACAAGTAAGACAGATAAAGCCTGTAGGCTCATTAATGCACTCTTGTAACGGGATGGGAACAGATAGGATCTGTGGTTCTCAGTGTTTATTATTTGGATCTGAACAGTAGTTGAGTTATCAGCAATTCCACTTTGCTTTAATGTACCATCAATGTGCTTATAACCATCAGCCACTGAGATACTTTTAAGATTCTTTCAGTAAGAAAAAAAGCCTTTTCTGTTACTTTTAGCAAAGTTGTGGCTATTTAATCGTGTTTTTTGGTTTTCTGATGTGGTTTGGCCTGCTGCAAGTCCATATCTATTACAGAGAAGAACTTCTAATCATACTATGATTTTAAATCCCATCTAACAAGATGAGTTAAGTTGATTAAAGTTAAATTGAATTGATAAACACTTTTAATGTTATTAAAAACACTTTTTCAGAAAAAGTTGGGACGCTGTGTAAAATGTAAATAAAAATAGAATGCAGTGATTTGCAAATCTCATAAACCCATATTTTATTCACAATAGAACATGGAAAACATCAAATGCTTCAACTGAGAAAATCTACCATTTTAAGAAAAAAAAAATGCTCATTCTGAATTTGATGGTAGCAACACCTCTCTAAAAAGTTGTGACAGGGCCGTGTTTCCCACTGTGTAGCATCCCCTCTTCTTTTAACATCAGTGTGTAAATGTCTGTGAACTGAGGAGGGCAGCTGCTGGACTTCTGGGAGAGGAATGTTGTCCTATTCTGGTCTAATAGTCGATTCCAGCTGCTCAACAGCTTTGTGTTTTTTTTTTTTTTTAACAGCTGGGTCTTCTTTGGTTTCACGATGCTCCAAATTTTTTCAGTTGGTGATGGTCCAGTTTAGCACCCGGACTCTTCTGGTACAAAGTCATGCTGTTGGAATAAATGCTTTATGCGATTTAGCATTGTTGTGCTGAAATATGCAAGACCTTCCCTTTAAAAGACGTCGTCTGGATGGGAGCATATGCTGCTCTAAAACCTGTATATACCTATCCGCACTCATGGTGACTTTTGAATTGAGTGCTGATAACAAGCTGGATGGTCCTTCTCCTCTTTAGTCTGGATGATGTGACGTCCGTGTTTTCTTAAAAGAATTTCAGGTTTTGATTCGTCTGACCTCAGAACAGTTTTCCACTTTGCCTCAGTCCATTTTAAATGACCTTTGGCCCAGAGAAGATGGCGGTGTTTCTGGATCGGGTTCACATACGGCTTCTTAACCTGCATTTGTCAATGGCAAAGTGAGCTGTGTTCACAGACAGTGATTTCTGGAAGGGTTCCTGAGCCCATGCACTGATTTCCATGACAGAATCATGCCTGTTTTCAATGCAGTGCTGCCTGAGGGCCAAAAGATCACTGGCATCAAGTATTGATTTTCAGCCTTGTCCTTTGCGCACTGAGATTTCTCCAGATTCTGTGAATCTAATGATGATATTATGCACTGTAGATGATGAGATATTCAAGGTCATAATTTTATGTTGAACATTATTCTGAAATTGACAATTTTTAGACACAGTTTTTTGCAGATTCTTCTGCCCATCTTCTGAGAAACTCGGCCTCTCTTAAGATGCTCTTTTTTTTTTTTACCTGTTGCTAATTAACCTGATTAGTTGCGACATGTTCCTCCAGCTGTTTCTTTTTTAGTACCACTTACTTTTCCAGCCTTTTCTTGATCTCTGTCCCAACTTTTTTGAGATGTGTTGCTGCCGTCAAATTCAAAATGAGCTCATACTTTTAATGAAATAGTAAAATGTCCGTTTAAATATTTGATATGTTTTCTATGCTCTATTGCAAATAAAATATGAATTCATGAGATGTGCAGATCATTGCGTTTTGTTTTTTTTTTTTGGAATTGGAGTTGTAATTTTAGCAAAAATGTTACCATCTTCTTCAGCCGCATAGGAAGTTTAGATGCTGTCTTAACAGAAACAAAATGATGCTTCTGAGCAGACATTTAATGTAGCTTCTTGTTTTCTTTTCATGCTCAGTCTTACTACACAAAGACATTTTAGCAGTGTGTAAGAAGAAAACCCAAGAAACGTTGCTAAGCTGTGCAGCCGTTCCCCATCCTTTCTAAACATAAAAGTGCTGAGGTTTGTTATCCAGTCCTGCAATATTTAGAAACACTCAGTCTGTCCTCTTCCTGTACGTCCCCTCCTCTCAGTGTACAGGGTGATAAAGAACCAGCCTCCACCCATCCTCTCCATTGAGCTGGACCACAACCCCTTCAAGTGCCCTGCTCCTGGGTGCACCAAGTCGTTCAGGAAGGCGAGCCTGCTGCATTACCACATCAAGTACTACCACTCTGACCAGCAGCTGGACGAGCATTGTGGCGCGGAGGAGGCCGTGAGGTCTGTTTGTGTCCCACAGCTTGGATACACTGAGCAGGGAGTTTAACACTGACTGGAGCTGTTCTTTTGTAGGAGGAAGCGGTCTTTGTCAGAGGGCGGTGACTTTGTGTCAGACAGGAAGAGTGAGAACTCAACCAGCAGAGAGCATAGCATCATGGGAACAGGTACATAGGAGCAGCACAACAACAGGACATAGGAACAGAAAACCAGTTCAACCAGCAGCGTTGGTGTCATTTGTCTCATGTGTGCCCTGTTAGTAGAAGCAAAGAAGGACGGAGGGAAGGAGAAAACAGGAGGACTAGAAAAAAAGGAGAGGAAGAACTTCCTGAGAGTCAAACTAAAGAAGAAGAAAAAGAAGAAGAAGAAGAAAAGTCAGACAGGTAAGAGTCATTGTACCTGTTGACCTTCTCAGACTCAGCAAGGCTGCTTTATGAAGTGAGATTAATGGGTCAGTACGACGTGTAGAGTCTTAAACCAGAAGTCTGTTCTCATCTAGCTACATGGCCATGATAACTTAAGCTGCCCTCCTGACCTGCTCACATTTTACCATTTTATTTTATTTCGCTGACTGTATGCTCTAATTTAAATATAGTCTCAGCTGACAGAAGTGTTACATATGTTAACCTGCACATTAGTAATACCTCAGAAAATGAACTCTGTAGCGTGTGTGAAGATACTGTTGATTTGGTCCGGATTTGGTGTTAAGTGGTTTTATGCTGTACACGCCTGGGTGCTCACAAACATGTCTGTAACTGTGCTTTAAAAGTGAAGAAGACTGATTTGAAAGAAGTCAGAGAACAAACATTATTTGTGAAGATGTTTGTGTTTTTAATCATCTCATGACTCAAGTTTTTGTTTTTTAAGCCTCCCACATCGTTTATAATTGTTCACCCTGCACTGAATGTCGTGTTGTGCCCGTCATATTTACAGAGCAGTATTTCCTACTGAAATTAATTGCATTTGCAGCAGTAGCAACACTTATGGTGCACCTGAAATCAGCTGCTTCTCCAGTAAGTTCCTCGTCCCATGGACAGACTCAACTTCACCGTGTTGGACTGCAGCTGCTGGTCCTTGTTCTGTTCTGCAGCCTCAGTGAGCCTGACATGGCGTCACATAAACCAGCTCTCCATCTGCTGCAGGTTCTCTTAGAGCGATGTTTCAGCTCGCAGTGGATGTCCAGAGCAGCAAAACTACTGTGATCACCACCTGCAGTCCAAGATGGTGGAATTGGAATTAGCCCTCAGGATGAGAAGCTCGTTGGAGAGATATCTGAATGATACCGATGACCTGCCACAGCAAACTGACCAGCCTGCCCAGAAGGGAAACACAAAGTTACGGAGCTAGCTGGTTAGCAGTGAGGGGACTGTCCTCTGGACGCCTGTCAGTATAGCTGCTGACTGTGTTGGAAACACTGCAGGCTAAACTAAAGCACCTTCATCAGAATCATAATCAGAATACTTTATTAATCCCAGAGGAAATTATGTGGCTCCAACAGTTGCTCCAAGACAGAAATGCCCTGTTTATTGTCTGAAAGCGATTTAAAACTCCTCTTGGTCAGCTGCTTTTCATTGATTATTGTTATTATTGTGGGATATTGTGCAGCTCAAGCACCAGAACACATGGTGACAGGGCCGTGTTGTTGTCACCGTTCATGCAAGCAGTGACCAACCACAGTCAGCCGTACCTGCAGCTTAACGGCACCAAACCTCACAGTATGCAGACTTGTTCTGCAGCTGTTGAATCAGTCTGTTGTTTTCAGTATCAGAATAATGAGTGTTTATTGGTGTGAGTGCTCATTGTGTTGCTTCTTTCTTCTCCTCATCAGGATTCTGCAGCAGTGATGATGAGAACTCAGACAGACCTCCGATCACTCTGAAGCTCTCGACTGAACATCACAACACACACATGCAAGGTGGGAAAACACACGCACACTAACACACATATACACAAATCACAACAAAACAGACATAATATGAAAATGCAGAAACTGAGTTTTCTGCCCTCTCAGTCGATGATGGCAGTGATTGGTCAACGCTAACAGCAGAGAGTGGAGAGGACACGCCCTCTTGGCCTGTTGGCACGGAGACAGAAGAGTGTGAGGTGGTGAGGTGTGTGTGCGAGGTGGATGAGGAGAATGACTTCATGATCCAGGTAAGACACACACACACACACACACACCTAAATGATTTGTCTGTAGCTGGCTTTAAAAAGAATCCACAGAACTGACAAACAAGCGCTGAAAGGAGAGAAACGAATATTAGATGGGAAATATTTTATGTTGGATGTCAAAATGCCCAAATTTTCTTTATTAAGACATTTTTGTAACTGCAGATCTTTGTGTCAGAAAACATGCTCAGAAACACAGAATTAGTTTTTCTAATGGCTGCTGCTGTGAAGTGATCCCAGTGTTCATTTGTGGTCTGGTCTTTCTTTCTGTGTGTGTCTGTAGTGTGAGTCGTGTCTGTGCTGGCAGCATGGCACCTGTATGGGTTTATATGAAGACAACATCCCACACAACTACATCTGCTACTACTGCAGACAGACTGCAGGTAGGATTTACCCTCTGTGTGTGAAAGAGAGAGAAATACAGCATTTATTATTATATTAATCTGCCAAATCAAGCATGCAGAGTAACTTGCTGTGGCGAGCCCGTGTGAATAAGGGAGGAGCCAAAGGTAGATTCTTTTTCTTTTAGATATATTATTACATAGATGGGATGCGCTTAATTATCAACTGGACCAGATGATATTAGTCTTGTTGACAATGCTGGTGTATTAGGGAGATGACAGTGACCACAGCTTTGACTGTATAAAAGTGTAATTCCTTGAAAGTTAATGCAATATTTCTGTCTAACACCAATAAAATAAAACTCAAAGTTGGCATTTTAAATGTTACAGCTAAGGCCACAGTCACACAGGCCTAAACACTGGCTGGCAGCAGCCTGCCAACTACTGCTCGCTGTGGAAAACCTGCATGCTCTGAGCTTTTGGTAATTTGTTGCAGAAGATTGTTTTCTATCGCTAAGTGAAATTCCTCACAAAGTTATGGTGCTGCACCAAAAACCTCCTTGCAGTTGCTTTGGTTGCTAGCAGGTTGCTGCGGTCACCTGTAGTTTGTATAGAAGATGCTGACTTGTCTGCAAACACTCGCAAACTACTCGCTGAGTGGTAGTGAAATTATGAAGAGTGCAGTGCAAACTGGAGATGGAGACAGTTTGCTTTCAGAGTAAAAGTTGGATCTTTTGAAACGTCGTTGTTTCAGCAGGAAGGTACAGCTTTTAATTTGAAGGTGGACGCTCTCTGTTTCCGGTTTGCTTTACAGTTTTTTTGAAGTGTTACCACCACTCAGTGGTTAATTAGCGAGTGTTTGCAGAGTAGTGGGCGTCTTCCAAGCAAACTAAGGGGCAACATTGGCGATCTGGTAGCGATCAAAGCAATCAAGGAGGTTTTTGTGACCGATTTCACCCAACATCAGCCAGCAACCTCCAGGAACCACTCAACAACCGGTCGTGAATACACATTTTTACCTAGTGACTGGAGGGGTCGCTGACCTGTCTCTAGGCCTGTGTGACTGAAGCCTAAAATAACAAAAGAAATTCATCAGTGTCCAAAAATATTTGAACCTTGTATGTCTTAGATCAGAGAAGTTCTGTAAATTTGTAAAACTGCATTTATGTTCATTCTGTTTGGCCAGTTTTGTCAACAAAAAAGTATTTGTATAGTAAAATCTATTGTGGACTTCTTAATCTATACCTGATAAATACCCTTCATTATTAAAAAATAAAATTTAACATTTTAAAAAATGAAAGCTGAACTGAGATAAATTAACCGACTCAGGAACAAACTGTAACCACATTTATCACTTTGTCTTTAACTGGCTGGACAAGGATGGAGCCTTGTGAGTTTACTTCAACACACACCAAATACACCAAGAGAGGTTTGATGAGTGTGCGAGGCCTTTGAAAATATGCGGTGCGATCATAAAGCTCCACAGCTCAGGTTGAAGTCATCTTCAAAAACCTGGCTGCTCTTCTTCTGCTGGTTCCTGTTTGGTATCTGTGCGTCTTCTCTCATCGTGCTTTCAACTCTAACCCTCATTGGTACAGGTTGGCGGCGTGCTCAGCGTTTCCTGTCTGAGCCCGACTTGCTGAAATCCAGTCACATGTTTGGCCTGTCATGCGTGAAGGAAAACTACTCTGAGATCAACGCCTCCAAGATTTCACACACCAGCCGCCTGCTGGCGCACACATACGGCATCAGTCAGGTCCTCAGCGCCCTGCAGCTCAAAATCAGCCTGTTGCGGTGAGTACGATTGCACCAGCGGCTCGGTTCATCTGTCCGAGCCCGCAGAGACATAAGCTCAGTCTGTCTGTGTCCGTCTGTCCGCACAGATCGCCTTCCCACCCCGACCAGCAGCTGTGGAGGTTGCCGTGGAGGCAGGAAGAGAGACAGAGACTGATGTCCAGCCCGAGAGGACAGCCGCCCGTCTGCTACGTCAGCAGCGAGCACTGCTACCAGAAGCCTGGAGCATCGTGGGAAAAACCAGAGGAGAAAGACAAAGAGAGTCCAACGGTGGCGGTGAAGCAGGAACACAGCAGCGAAGAGAAGGTAGAGACTCAGCAGACACATTTCTCTAACCTTTTAACTGTTTATAGACATTTCCCGCTAGTTGTACTCCTCAAATCTGCTCACACTAATGCCGCACTCTCATACGTCTCTGCTGCACTTTGTATGCACTGTTGATTGGCCGATTACACTGTGAAAGCTGTTTTAACTCAGCTGGTGAAACACGGTAAAAACGTCACTTTGCAAAAACATAACGGTCTGTTTATCCAGTATCAGGATCAGAAAGCTGAAAGACATGTCAGATATCTTGAAAGCAGTTACCTAAAGGAGTCCTTAATAAACTTTACAGGCACAACATTATATTCAGTGTCTCAAGAAGTCAAGAATGAATAAACTTTAGTTAACGACAGCTCCCTTGTGAAAGTTCATAGTTACTGGGTTTTTTAAGCAGTACTGATGGCAGTACTATTTGTCCAGGTGCCTACCAATACTCTTTACTGGCTGAGGTAACATTACAAAAAACATTTTATTTAGGACCACATTTGGAAAGGAAAAGGATTTGTGCTGTTCACTCTGTTGGAAAAAAAACAAATGAATCATATATGAGCAATAAAATCTAATTTCAGCCACTCCTTCATGTAGTCTGAACATAGTCTTTTGTGAGCTGCAAATTACAAAATCAGAGCTGAATTATTTTGATGATGAAATAATAATTTAAATACATTTTAATCAATGTTTTCAGAACAGAACAAAAAGAAACCAACAAACTGCTCCTTCCACTTAACACAACGCGATCCCTCCAAACAGACAAGTCCCCCCTGCTCTCATCTTTGTGGTTTTTAAGTCACTGAAGTTCATTTTTATTATAATTGTGTTCTTCTGGATGCAAACCAACATACTACGGAAATTTCTTCTCTCTCTTCCTAAAAAATTGTAATCCTTTAGCCAAGCACACTGTGTTCCTTTAGCCTCTGTGCGTTCAGTGCATATGTCTGGTACATTAATTATAAAGATTTAACAGTTTAATGTTTGCATTAACCGGTATTATAGTATTAACTGGAAACAGTCTGTGAGCTGCAGCACACGCTGATGTCCAGCCTTCTGCTGAGATTTCAGTTTCCAAATCGTAATTGTTACTCCTCTGCCTGAGAGGTTTGGCGTATTGTCGTCAGCCCGGCGGTCGGGTGGGCGCGCGTTGGGCGGCATGGAGACCCAGCTCTGTGAACACAATAACTCGAGAACGAGCAGACGTAGGATTTTCAAATTGATACCATAAATGCATCTACTAAAAATCTTGGACGATTTCGAATATCGGTCAAGTTTGCTGAAAGTCTTGAGGAGGTCACACCGAGGTTAAACCATGCCATCGGTGTATTTACTCAGGAAGCTGTCATATAGGCTTCTCATGCTGAAACTCTGACACTTTGGAATTTGCCAACCTTGATACAATTCATGCATTTTTTATTTTGCAGGTCTCTCAGTGGTGCAGTATAATCTGTAGCTGTACCAGCATCACTGTTTCAGTCTTGTGGCAAAATTACATTCAGAGCTTTTTCCCAATTTGCATTCAGTGAATGTTTCTAATGATAATAACCCTTCTGCTGTCAGATTGCTGTAACTGTATGGATTTTTGCCTGAGGTGACTGTTGTTGTGATTTGGTGCTATATAAATAAATTGAATTGAATTTTCAGGGCAGGGCACAATTTGATAGCAATAGTGGTAAAAGATGACCTCGTAATTATGTGTTCTAGTACTGGTACTTCAGGGGATTTGTTCCACCTAAAGATTCTACTGCCAGGAGGCTGACGGGGAGCGTTTAATCCGAGTCATTTTAAACAAAGACGAGTAAATTCTGTTTCTGTCTTCTTTAATATGAAACTTGAGAGTAAACTGAATCTCATTTGGACATGAAAATACTTTTCTGCTCTGAATACGAGAAGTGTGAAGCTTTAGCCGTTGGAAGGATGCATGAAGTGTTAAGGTGTAGTAAAAAAAACAACAAAGCCTGGCTCACAGAGACCTTTAGTAGAAGCAGCACCTCACACTTGCAGCACTAAGCTCCTGCTGTTGCTATGAGACCAGTGAAGACCAGTTAGAAGCTCATTCTGGTGAATGTGGAACTATTTTTACCTTTTACTGAGTGTGAGGGGAGAGGAGAGGGAGCTGCAGAGGACATTGTGTGAAGATACACCAACAGAAAAGCTGCAACATAAATCACACAGCCACAGATTAAAAAAAAACTCTTCAGGTAGATTAGTCGGTGGTGACGCTGCTCTCTGTCAGTAAGGGAGGTTGAGTTATAATGCATCTTTTAATGTGCTGCACAAAGCATGAACTGCCACAGAGGTCTCAAAGCTAACATGAGAATCACCAAGGGAATCAAATTGTTCTTCTTGGCTTTGTTAAGTATTTATTAAGTATTAAGATAATTCTGGTAACAGAAAACCCCATCATCTCTTATTTTATGGACTTTTAGAGTGTGGTGTTGCTCATTTTCCTGACCAATTTTTGATCCTGAATTATTTCTCTTAACTGTTGTGAAATTAGAGCTGGGCAATATGGACAAAAATATTATCATAGTATTTTTTTCTGTATTGAATGATTTCGATAATTATCAATATAGAGTCGTATTAATATTCTAAACTAGCATCTGTTTTGATACAAATTGAAAGAACAAGTTAAAATAAAACATTATTACTAACTAATAAGATTTCTTTTCAACAACTGACACAAACTAAATGCACAATTCCCTTAAACATTATGGGAGATTATTGGTTTACAGGTATTAAAAATACAGTTAACTCAGATTAACTGGCAATATAACAATGTGCTGTATTGTATACCAGTGCAAATAAATACAAGCATAAAATAATGCATATCAAGTCTACATTACTCTCTGCAATCTCTTCTCCAGTAAAAATATGACGTAGAGAATTATCTAATCAAACACATTTCTGAATAATTGCACTTGTACCTCAAATTAACAAGGAAATGTAACCATGTAAAAAAAAAAAAAAAAAAAAAAAAAAAAAAAAAAAAAAAGTATAAAACAAGTTTAACAGTGTAAATATGTTAAAGTGCAAACATAAAACAATGCGAGCCAAGTCTGCATTACTAGCTGCAATAACTATATACCTCTATTCTCTAACTCTTTAAAAATCTTCAAGCAAAAATAAACTTCAAATAAAAGTAATAAAACAAACCTTTCCTTAAACATCAGGAAGTTTATGATTTTTTTTTTAAAGTTTTGAGAA
>VUQS01031867.1:0-10592 GCA_015108495.1 Heterochromis multidens | reverse complement strand
TCCTAACAAGACCAGGTTTTCCCCAGAAAGTTTTCCAATTATCTATGAAGCCCACATCGTTTTTTGGACACCACTCAGACAGCCAGCAATTTAAGGAGAACATGCCGCTAAACATGTCACTCCTGGTCTGATTGGGGAGGGGACCAGAGAAAACTACAGAGTCCGACATTGTTTTGGCAAAGTTACACACCGATTCAATATTAATTTTAGTGAGTGGACAGAGTGGACTGAAAATAAGTGAAAAAGCTGGTAAAAACAAAGAAAAAACTTAAAAAAAAAAAAAAAAACCTTCAGAAAGCCTGGAGAACTATTGTTTCAGACCACTTTAAAAGATTACAAGAACATCTGGCTCCTTGGAAGCAAAATATAAAGAAATGAGGAGTGTTTTTTGCACAGTACTGTAGCCTCTCGCTTTTTACATTAGGTTTCTACCCTCTTAAACATGCCAAACTTGAACTTACATTATTCATCAAATAAAAAAACTTGATGAGCAGTGATTAAGTTAAAGTTATCTCCTAACATTTAATTTGGCTGAATTACAAACATAACTAAAGAACAACTTAAACAACAAGAATGGCTCTGGAAAATAAAACAGCTTGGTTGTGTTTGCTGCACAGTTTGGAAAAAGGAAACCAGGAACTAGAGTAAACCTTGTTACCAGAAGTACCTCCTCCCATTTCAAAGAAAGGTCATGCCATCAAGTCATCAAGTACTTTTTTAAGCCAATAATGATAAATGAGCCAATAATCTTTATTTATATCAAATAACATGTTTAACCTTGTTATTAGGACCTTTCACATTTAGGAGAATTGAAAGAAGTATGACAGTTTTCTCTGGAGGACAAATTGTGTAGCAGCAACACTGTTACTACACCTCTATTGTACAGTTGCAAGAAAAGGTTTATGTGCCCTGTGCATTTCTGTATGGATAACAAAACAGATGGTTTGATCTCCATATGATTCACATAGACAAACACAATCTGACTAAAATAATAAGACACAGTTTTGCTTTAAATGTCTTTCTTGAACACGCCAAGTTCATTTACTTTGTTCAGCTGGTCAAAGTAAATTAACTCTTAACTAAATATCAGACATAGGTCACTACAGCAACTCTGAGTAAACACAGTGTCATAATTCATACATTATAATTCATTTTCCCAGTCACCTTTTAAAGTGTTAATAAAGTTCACACAAAAAAACAAGCACACCTGATATATAACAGTTACAGATTACTTAATTTATAGTATGTAAGAGTGTTTAAGTGTGTTTTTTTCAGGAACAATCAGACAAAACTCAGCTGTTGGAGGCAGTACAATTATAATCTGTGTAACTTGCCAATATTTCAGTACTCAGAGTCAAGATATTTAAGCCACAGGCTGTGCAGTGACTTCCTCCAGCAGTGGTTTGTAGAGCTCTGGATCATCAGCGCTCTAAAAGAGAATAATAATATTTGTAAAGAACATGAAAAGACATTGGCAAACTCAAACCACAACCAACAACAACACACTTTAATAAAGTGCATAGACAAAGCAAAATTAGTTTTAAATCATAGACTCTTCAGAGTACATTAATTTTCCTTGATGAGAGCTTGACACTCTTTATTCATTGCTGAGGACTTCTTGGCCACTTTTCCTGCAACTGTGCTCCAAAAATCCCAAACATCTCAGCTGGGTTGAGGTTGGTTATTGTGGATGTTAGGTGATCTGATCCAGCCTCTATCAATCTGCCCCTTGCTTAAACAGCCCTCACAGAGCCTGCAGGAGTTTTGGATCATTGACCTGCTGAAAAACTAAAAATGGTCCCAATAAGCTTAAACCAGATGGTATCGTGCATCTCTGCAGGATGATGCTGTAGCCATGCTGGTTAAAAGTTAGACCCCCACACCATCACATGCTTTACAGTGGGAACCACACATGTATGGTAGATACCATCCATTCAACATCTCTGAGTCTCAAAAACACACAAGGCTGGAGCCAAAAATCTCACATCTGGACTAATCAAACATAGTCAAGAGTCTGACTTAATACACCACAGACCAGTTTTCCTCTGGTCTAAAGACTTTGAGTTCATTGCTCCCAGCATTTGATTGACAATAAAATTCAGATAAATTTAATTTAATTCAATTCAATTTTATTTATATAGCACCAATTTGCAACAACAGTCGCCTCATGTTTAAGGCAAAGAACCTTCAATATTCAAAGAAAGACTCCCTTTTAACAGGAAGAAACCTCCGGCAGAACCAAGCTCAGGGAGGGGCAGCCATCTGCCACAACTGGTTGTGGGGGTCACAGCAGATACTTCTTCATCGTGGTTTCCCTCAATAGTTGTTTGTTTGCTGCAGTTTCCATTATGAATTTCTGACTGACCGCTGATGTTGAGCTGTGTCGACTGCCTGAGCTCTTGCTTTCCTCTGAGAGCCCATTATAATCACAGTGTTTGAAGCCCCAACAAGTCTGAAGTTGTTTACTTTATTTAATTGAGTGGTACTCATGTCATAATATGGATAACTAACATTGTTGAAAAGGTGATGTGCTGAGCACCTGAGCACAACACAACTGATCTTACTAAGAACCACAATCAATTTTTTACAAAGTTCACCTGTCAAAAAAAAAAAAAACTCCAGATGACAACCTCCAGGTGTCATCAAAGAAAACAGTGTTGACTTTAAGGAATGTAAAATAGACTTTGGGGTGTTTACAATGTTTCTCAGTACATAAATCTAATACACTTTATTTCATTAATATTTTGTCTAACAATTCATTCTTTAAAGAACACTGTCGCCAATGACAGAATGGTGTGTTAGTCCATACTCTACCTTGTTTTGTTCCTTTTCTTTGCTCCTTAAAGCCTTGATCCCCAGGACGACAGAGCTGATGACAACACAGAGCTCCAGAGCTGACAGGACAATCATCATAATACTCATGCTTCTCAAGAGCATCTGGTGGGACACAAACAACAACGTTACCTCTAAAGTTTGTCTGTTATAAATTAAATGAGGAATTTGTTCTATTTTGAGTAATTCCCTTCAAACTTGGTTTGTTTCAGCTACACTGCCAAGTCATCTATATGAAATATTGCCATGCTAACAGTGAAATTCATAATTACATACATTCATAAGTTCATAATTACAATATACTTTTTTTTGGAATTACATGATAGGTCCAAATATATTATCTTGGCTGAAATGTGTGTCTCCCTGCTCTTTTGGCCAACCAACAGTCAAAACGAAATTTAATCATCAAAAGGAAATTTAATCAAATGTAGAATCAAAAAGAAATGTAAAAAATGAACACCCTCTATTTTCCAGCATGAGTTCTACAACTTTTATTTTAACTGCTTTAATGTCCTTTCCCAAACTCACCACTGTCACTGCATTACCCTCCCAGCATTTCTCCTGTATGATTTTCTCCTCAGGAGATGGAGTCCTTGTTGTATGCCGCCCATACCAGTAGTTATTGTAGTTATCATCACAATTCCACCCCCACAAAGTATATAGGGTTCTTTCGAAATGGACTCCGTAGAGCACAATGGCAGCGATGGCAAAAGCAACTCCAGCCAGATTCAAAATCACAGTGAGGATGACCTGAAATGCAAAATTTCTCATTTAATGTAAAACCAAAAATATCCCAGACAACAAACTTCATAGACTACAATCATAGAATTAAAAAAATCATATATTAAATATGAAAAAAATTTCATTTTTTTATCATGAAATCCAACAAGGATAAGAGATGACAGTCAAATGCAAGAAGTCATTCTAAGATAACACGAGGATGTTATAAAGCTCAACTACTCACCAGACAGGAACTCGGGTATTTCTCAGACAAAATGCACATGATTCCAAACAAGATGAACTAGACAAAGAAAAAAGAAAAAAGCAGTAAAGATCAATCCCTGCACACAAACACAGAATAGAAATCAATATATGTAGTTTTGAACACTGATAGGGTCACTAGAAGACATCTTATCACTGGATCATACTGACAACAAGATTCTGGTACTGGTACAAAACCAGAGAATTAAGAGATTAAAACAAGAATAAATTTCTCTGCCACACAGGGCAGCACAGTGGTGCAGTGGTTTGACTTAGTGCTCTATCCTCACAGCAAGAATTTAACTTGGATTTAACTTCCTGTTCAGTTGGGCCCTTCCTGTGTTGAGTTTGCATGTTGGGTTTTCTCCTGGTACTCTGGCTTCCTCCCACAGTCCAAAGACATTGTTGTTAACTGGTGATTCTAAATTAACTGCAGATATTTTAAGTTGTCTTCAGGTTGATATTTTATCAGCTTAAGCTGCTCATAATCCTCCCATAGATGGGTTTCATTAAATTTTATGCCTTAAAGTGAACTAATTTTGTGAATCTGAGTTGTCCTGTATGAATTGAGACTTTAAGGGTATTAGATAAATAAAATTTTAGACCTACGGGTAAAATAAGGGTATGACAAAAGCACAGCAGATCAATAAAATGTTATCATAAACCATTAGTTTGCTTACCAAAGCACCCAACCAAAAAGGAAAGCCAGTGTAATACATCAACATCCAATTGGGACTGTAGGTGCTTAAGAAGATAGTTCCAAGTGCAATATTGAGCAGCCCAACCACAATCTGCAGAGTCTGTGAAAGAGGAAGCACAGTATGAACAACAAACATCTTCGGTGCAGAGCATAATGTGTGTTGCACCACTTGGTCTCGTGGTTTCCATGTAAATACAACGCCTGAAACTGCAAAGCAGTTACAGAACCATGACAGTTTAATGGAAAACATTTTCTCAAACTTTCTGAAACAATGAAAAGCACAGTGAAAGGTGACTGTAATATAAACACATCAACAAATTATTTCACCAGAACTAAAGCTTAGATCAGAGTGGAGAAAGAAAAAATATATAAATACAAAAAATTACTTATTTGAAGCACTGAAGGTTGTAACTCACCCCCAGCACTGTCTGAGAGGTTCTGTTGAGGCTCCTCAGGTGCTGAGACACAGTGCAACACACTGGACTGTAGCAAAGGTTCTTGAGGATCTGGCACAGAGGAGGCCAAGCACTTTTGGGGTCAGAGGTCAGAGTGAGCACAGTGACCCCATCAGCCATGGACACAGTCACAGACATCCTGTTTGGAGATCCTGGACACTGAAAGAGAGCAGAGTACATAAAATTAAGGTTATGTAAATCAGATTAAGGTTACTGCTATCAAGGTAATTATTAGCTCACTAATAACAATGTTTTACTCATGGACCAACCTCCAGGGGCTGAAAAATTAAGCAAATGAGGAAGTGTACAAAACTGCAGTTCCTCTAATGACCACTTGAGACAGGCTCCAAAAGAGCCAATCTCAAGGCAGTCCCCATAGAGTCCAATGTTAAAAACACACAAATTTACAGCAGTAATAAACATGTTTACAGCCTAATACAAAACTGGTTTTGATATCTGTAGCTAATTTCCCCCTTTGGATTTTGTTAAGACTTAAATTCATGGATGTGGCCACTTTGGCAGACAAGTGGGTGGAGCCAGTATCTGTCTGCTAGCCCTCACCTTTGCTAATTGGTGTCAGTGAACTGCACCTCTCAGTCGTGTTTGTGCTGCTGGTACCTTTTGGAATATTTTTCATGGAATCATGGCTTGCTGTGAGGTGCAGCTCATAGTACATTTTGCAAAATAGGGCACCTTGTTGGTAGATGAAAACACTTACCAGGTTTACCAGGGCTGGACTGAAGCCAGGAATCTGACTCCATCTGACTCTAAGGCTGACACTTAGGCTAACGCTCTGTGTTTTTAGGGCTGTCACCATATCAGATTTCCTCTACATTAGTTCAGTGATATTGTTGAATGTCTAATATTGCAGCAACTTCTTGTCTCTTTTTGGCAAATGAATTCCAAGTGAGGGGAGGTGTAGAGAAAAGTTGTTTCAATAACTAATGTGATATTTCTTTTTAAAATGACTGAAATTTTTCCACTATGTGTGTCTGGGATAAAAATTATCCAGATGACAAATTTTACAGATTAAAAAAAAAAAAAATCACGAGGAATACACCAGTCACAGATGGCCAACACAGGCAGTCAAAAGAATAATTAGCCTACATCTTTTAAACGAAGAATACAGAGTGAGCTCAAACTTTCAAATGCTTATCTTTATATTCAAATTCAAGCAACAGTATCACGAGTTCGTGACTAATGCCTGGAATCTGAGTGATCCAGCTACTGGTTCCTGCCTTTATAATATAACTGCAGGTAAAAACAATCCTCAAACCACCGGGAAATGTCCCGGTTCTGGCCACTTCACCACTTTACTAATGTTAAACATCATATTTATTACATTCAATCAGGCTGCGTCATGTCCTGCCTTTTTTACTGCACGCTTTCAAGCGCAACACAAGAGGAAGTCAGTAACTGCGTAGTAACACAAATGGGACCAATTAAATCTCAGATCTGGTCAATTTTTTCTTTTGTTTCCCATTTTATAGTTTTTATTTCCAAATGTATTGAATTGTGCATGGTTTATATAAATTCAATATAAACCTCTCACTATCTAAGTAGACTGGCATCGTATGTTCCCAAGAATGTTCTAAAGAATTTGAACTTACAACATTCATCAAATTCAAACAAACTGATGAGAACTCTAGTTTATATGTTTGGATAATAGTAATACTAATTGCCGAACATTTAATGAGGTTGCATTAAAAACGCATTTGAGCATAACTGAAAGACTTACCTGTTAGAGAAACAGAAAACCTGTTTGGAAAAGGAAAACCAGGTACTAGAAGTAAACCTGTTAACAGAAGCTCCTCCTCCCATTTCGAAGAAAGATGAGCATAAAAAATTCATTGCAGAATAACCTGTAACACCGGGAGAAAAGGGGGCATAAAATATCAAAATATCTTTGAAACACACACACACACACACACAAATAAATACATACACAGGCTGATGGTTCTGCTGATGTGAATACATAAAATAATTACAAATGTTTGTAATGTTTCTGAAATATAAACAGATAAATATGATGTTAATAGATTGAAGATTTGAAGTTAAAGGACTAGTAAGAGTAAGTAATTAAGGTTTGATTAAAAAATATGATAATAATAAATGAGCCAGTAATCTTTACTGATATCACATAACATCTTGAACATTTATTCGAATCCATTACATTTGTGATAAGAGAACAGGGCTCTCTGGTGGACAAATTGTGTCATGGCAACACTGTTACTATACCTCTATTGTACAGTTGTAAGAAAAAGTTTGTGAGCCCTGTGGATTTTTGCACTGATAATCTCAATATGATTCACATTCATAGACAAACACAGTTGTACTTTTTTATGTCTTCACTGAATATGCCAAGTAATCATTTACAGCCCAGGTTGGAAAATGTAAGGAATTCTTGACTTCATTAAATCTTGCAGTCTTGTTTAGCAACAACCTCCATTCAATATTCCCTGCTTGCAACATTCCCTTCCTCTTGCTGCTTATGAGATTTTAACAACACTGAGGAGGGGAAAAAACTGGTATTATCAATAATTTTGTTTTGATTGAATAAACCACTTGTGGATCTGGAAACAGCATCTCAGTTGGGTTAAGGTCAGGACTCTGATTTCACAATTCCAAACTTGAATTTTCTTCTTTATAAACCATAACTATATATACCATAACTAAGTAAAAGACTATTGTCAGTAACTCAGCAGCAGTAACTCAGAGTAAATATGATGGATTCTACATCATGGCAACAATAAATTGTACTAACAGTAATCCTCAAACATGTTCCTGTTAGCAGACAAAGAGCTTAACTCATTGAATTTCCAAGTCATGTTATAAAGTTTTATATAAAGTTCTCTGAAAAAATACAAGCAAAACAGAATTATATAACAGTTATAGATAACTTCACTTAGAAAACACTCAGAAGTTGGAGGCTGCACAATCAGAATTTGTGTAAATCCCTGATGTGACATTACACAGAGTCAAGATATTTAGGATGTAGGCTGTGCAGTGACTTCCTCCATCAGCAGTTTGTAGTGCTCTGGGTCATCAGTGCTCTAAAAGAGAAAAATAAC
Organism: Heterochromis multidens; assembly: GCA_015108495.1. Lineage (NCBI taxonomy): Eukaryota > Metazoa > Chordata > Actinopteri > Cichliformes > Cichlidae > Heterochromis > Heterochromis multidens. The sequence continues at coordinate 2,553 of VUQS01031867.1, read as the reverse complement.
ATTGGTTAAGTTCATGACAAGGTGTTGACACACTCAAATCCCAAACAACAGTGACCACACAAACTTTAATAAACTTTGCTGTTTTACTGTTTCATGCAGGGGAGTCATTATTTTATCATTAGTACTCTCTTTTTCCTTTGATGACAACTTGGTGCTCTAAATTCATTGCTGACAATTTGTTGACTGCTCTTTGACTCTCAAACCATCTCCACTGCATTTAGTTCAGTGATTGTGGAGGTCAGGTGATATGATGCTGCCCTCAGTCAGTCTGCTTCCTCCCCAAGTAGTTCTTGTAGAGCCTAGAGGAGATTCAACTACCTAAAACTTTAACTAACTAAAGATGGTCCCACTGAGCTCAAACCAGGTGGGATGGTGTGTGCCTGCTGGATGCTATGATAGTCATGTGGTTTCTTAATCATTCTTTGTGTTGTTTTCTTTCCACTGTCTGCATGTTTCAGTGTTAGTTGTTTGTTATTTGGTTATTTCCTGTTTTACTATGAAGATTAGTTGTCTCGTGTATCTTGTTTCTCTCCTTTTTGATTATCTGCCCTGCTCTCATTATTTTCCCCAGTGGTTGATTGTCTCCACGTGAGCCCCGTTCTCACCTATGTCTTATTTTAGCCCTCTGAGTATAGCATACAGTCCTGTATTCCCCTCATCTGTTCACTACCATAGTGCCTACCTGTCTATGTCACTGGATTCTTTATTGTGTTTCTTGGCCCCACAAAAATGAATGGAGTTCTGACTAAACTAAAGAGATAATTTCACATCACATCAAAAGGTCACACCAGAACAAGGTTTCACCCAAAATTTAGAAAGTTGCAAATATAAACACATAAAATATTTTCTGTTCATACAATATTTCCTGAGTAAATATAAGTTTAATAGAAACAGATCTTTGTCTGTATTCTACCTTGTTTTGTCCCTGATGAAGAGCTTTGATCTCCAGAAAGGCAGCAGTCATGGTGATGCCGACCTCCAGGCCGGACAAGACAATCAGCAGCAGATTGATGCTTTGCTTGAGCATCTGGTGGGACACAAACAAAGATACTTTTTGTAGTTACCCTCTGCAAATTTTGACTGAAACTTTCCCCCCTGTTTTACAGCATTTTACCAGTGGACGTGTTGAAATTTTTTTCGATGTTTGCTGCTGTTTTCTTGAGCCATACCTTAGGCTGCTATTGTAGGTAAAATAGTGATAATGGAGGATAAGATTAGCTGTACAACTTCTTGTAATGGCCTTTCCCACACTTACCATTGTCAGCAGTTTGCCCTCCAAGCATTTCTCCAGGAAGATCTTCTCAAGAGATGGACTGGGTGTTGTATGCTGGACTGGGTGTTGTGCACTGTAACACCAGTGATCTATTGTTTCATGACCCCTCGCAGTGTAAAGACGTATATATGTTATATTTATGGTGTAGAGAACAATAGCTGTCATGGCGATTACAAATCCAGCGAGATTCAAAATCATGTTGAGGATGACCTAAAATACAAGACTTGTGTAAGTTTATGCACAACAAAATACTAAGCAATAAATGGCATAGAGTACACAGAGAACTTAAAAAGCCAATAAATGCTTCATATATATATATACACACATTCTACGTAGAACATACGCTTCAACTGGTAGCAGCAAAGTCTGGTAGCTCTGATCTTTACTCAAACTTTACTTTATTTTTGTTGTATTATTATTGATTTTTTTTTGTCAAGTACTGATAGATACTTCTGTGGGGAGGAAAGTTTACTCAAGAGAAGAGCTTTTTTCATTGAAACGGAGCAAATCTGGAAGATACCACCCTATTCCAGCTGAGGTAGATGCAGTAGTGAGGGCTTGGAAGTGGAGATATAAGCCCTTCCTGCCAACAGTCATCGTGGGAAATTTCAACTCTCCGCCCAGCAGAGGTGATGAGCTGGAGATATTGGTGAAGACTCAGAAGGTATACTGTGAGTGCAGCCTCATGTGTTTTGCTGAAACATGGTTAAATCAAAACATCTCGGACTCCAGTGTAGATCTGCTTGGTTTCACCCTCATGCAGTTGGACGGAGATGCTGAAGCTGTTGGTGGGAAAGAAGGTGGGGGTCTGGCTTTGTTTGTGGTCCTGTGCGTGTCACTGTCAAGGAGAGGATGTGTTGTGCTGATTGTTGAGTTGTTGACAGTTGGTATGCAGCCATGTTGTGTGCCAGGAGACTTCAGTCATATCATAACAATACTTGTGTACATTCCACCCAAGGCAACAGCTGAAGCTCCATGTGAAGTTCTCCATGAAACTGTTGCTAGGATACAGACTAAACATCCAGAGGCACTCTTCATAATATCAGGAGACTTCAATGTTTCCCTCTCCTCCCACCTGTCTGGATTCACACAATTTGTTGTTGTTTACCAGAGAGAATAAATCCCTTGATCTGCTGTACACCAATGTCAAAGAAGCTTACAGAGCTACTACCTTACCACCACCAGGCAGATCAGACCACAACTGGATAACTGCTCTCTACAGAAAATCATTCGTACCCACAGCCATCAGGCTTTACAATTCTCATACAACATAGCAGACG
>VUQS01031866.1:0-15946 GCA_015108495.1 Heterochromis multidens | reverse complement strand
TTAGGGGGTAATTTTCACACAGGTAGGTTTGGAGAGCTTTTTTCCCTTAATAAATGAAATCATCATTTAAAAACTGCATTTTGTATTTACTCAGGTTATCTTTGTCTAAAATGAAAATATGTGTGATGATCTGAAACATGTAAGTGTGACAAATATGCAAAAACCTAAGAAATCAGGAAGGGGGCAAATACTTTTTCACACCACTGTACATACCATGGTTTTTCCATCATACAAGAAGGATATAAGTTGAAATGCTGCATCTGAATGGTTCTCAGATCTCCTTAAAGAATACGGTAAGAACAGGGTACAGTTCTTGTCCATGATAAAACAATTAGTCGATGATACTAGATTACCATTGCTTTGAGTGCTTAAGTAGAGTAGAAAAGCGCTATATAAGAACCACTCCATTTACCATTTACCCTTTACCTTGTATGAACTCAGTTAAAAAATAAACCTTTCAGAGAAATAGCAAAAACTTTAGGAGTGGCCAAATCAACAATCTGGCACCAGCCAACGCACCAACACCAAAAGGCCTGAAAAAGACAACTAAGTGCATGATTGTAAATTCTGTCTTTGATATGAAAATCCCCTTCTGCCAGTCAAGAACACTCTTTAGGAAGCAGGCATGTCATTGTCAAAATCTACAATCAAGAGATGCCTTCATGAATGGCTGCAAGTGGAACTGATGTGTTTATTGATGATGTGATTGCTGACAGAAATAGCAGGATGAGTTATGAAGTGTACAGGGCTACACTCTCTGCTCAAGATTCAGCCAAATGCTGCAAAACTGATCAGACAGTGCTTCATAGTGCAAATGGATAATGACCCAAAGCATATTGCAAAAGCAGCCCAAGAGTTTCTCAACACAAAGAAACTGAATGTTCTTCAGTGTCCAAGTCAAGTCACCTGATCTCAAACCAGCATATTTAGTGTTTCTCTATATGAGTCTATACAAAAACATGCATTTAGGAATTTGTGGGGTTTTTTTTTAAGTGTAAATTGCCAAACTGTAAATAATGCATAAACACAGATGTTAAGAAGTAATAATATCTACATCATTACATTTGGAAGAACACTTTTCTGATTTGGATCACATGATTGGTTCTGCCAAAAAAAAAAGGAAATTAAAATTCAGTCGCTCTTCAAGCATTGAAATGCCAGCTGGCTGATGGAGATCAAAAGCGAGCATAGCAGCTGGTGAGAGTCTGGATTTTTGTCTTGTGAGTTGCAGCTCAAGGTAAGTGCCTTTCATTTGAATTCACTAGCTGAAAGAATATAATTTCATTACTAGATGCACTGTTCAACAGCTTGTATACAATCTACAACACCTTCAGCATAAAATTCAGGCCTTAAATTCTCACTGCTTTGTTTTGTCTTTTTCTCCCTGACTGCCGAACCCCCCTCCCTCCAAAAAAAACAAAACAAAAAAAACAAAAATAAAACAAATAAAAGCTTTATTTAAACCATTCATCAAAAGTCCAGGCTCTTTTCCTCCATGGAAACTGAAAAACATATAATTAATACCTTAACCTTCATAAAGAGCTTAACCTGTACTATCATATTCTCTCAGCAAAAACCTTTAATTGAAACAGTTTTGACTCATTATAATTTCCAAACAGGAGCTCCACCAGTGACTGTTGCTAAGTAACTGGTGAGTCATAGCTGGCTGATCTCATACATATAGTGCTCCCAGTTACTTGTTCACTCTGGAGACCAGGATGCAACATAATACTCACACTTAGGATAACCCTGGCCTTGGATTAGCTTGGTTTCTTTCGTTTTTTTTCTTCATCATATATCCTGCCAACTTCTAATATTTCCTTTTGTGAGTGCAAATTAGCAGCACCTTTTCTCTTTAAATGACTCGATGAGCTGGCTTTGTTGAAATACTTTGTCGGATATCCTCATGATGTCAGCTCACCTGTTAAAAGAAATCCAGTAAAAACCATATAACCAATTAATGTTCACATAATTTACTACTGCTCAGGTAGAATTTTATAAAACCCATCAACTGGCTAATGCGCTGGTGAGACTAAAAGTGGAGCTATTATACACTCACTGGCCACTTTGTTAGGTACACCTGTTCAACTGCTTATTAACACAAATATCTAATCAGCCAATCACATGGCAACAACTTAGTATATTTAGGCATGTAGACAAGGTCAAGACGACCTGCGGAACTAGAGAATAGAGAAGAAAGGTGATTTAAGTGACTTTGAATGGTTCTTGTGAGCAGACTGGCTGGTCTGAGTATTACAGAAACTTCTGATCTACTGGGATTTTCCTGCACAACCACAACTAGGGCTTGCAGAAAATGATCCGAAAAAGAGAAAATACCCAGTGAGCTTTAGATCTCTGAGTAAAAATGCCTAGTTGATGTCAGAGGTCAGAGGTCAGAGGAGAATTACCAGACAGCTGCGAGCTGATAGGAAGGCAACAGTAACAGTAACCACTCTTGTCCCACTACGTGTTGAACCATGTAGTGGGACAATAGAAGCTTGGACAAACATTGCCTGGTTTGATGAGTCTCAATTTTTGCTACAACATTTGGATGGTAGGATCAAAATTTGATGCAAACAACATGAAGGCATGGCTCCATCCTGCCTTGGTGGTGGTAGTGTACGTGTGGGGAATATTTTCTTGGTACACTTTGGGCCCCTTAGTACCAAATGAGTATTGTTGCTGACCATATCTATCCATTTATGATCACAGTGTACAAAATAATGTGCCATTCCACAAAGCTCAAATCATCTCAAACTGGTTTCTTGAACATGACAATGAGTTCTCTGTACTCAAATGGCCTCCACAGTCACCAGATCTCAATTCAACAGTGCACCTTTGGGATGTGATGGAACGGGAGATTCTCGTGATCATGGTGCAGCTAGCAAATCTGGAGCAACTGTGTGATGCTATCATGTCAATATGGACCAAAATCTCTGATGAATATTTCCAACACCTTGTTGAATCTGTGCTATTAAGAATTAAAGCAATTCTGAAGGCAAAAATGGGTCCAACCCAGATTAAGTTTTAAAATTACACAAACTGTACAACTTTTGTACTGTAATTGTACTCATCATTATTTTATATATGTCTGTCTGTCTATCTAGAAGAAAATGGGATTACTAAGCCATACTGAGGTAATTTTGCAGGGAGAATGCATTCACCACTGGACTCCAAATCATAAATCCATAAAAAAATGTCCTTGCCAGCATGTTTTAGCTACTTAATATTTACACCTCTGGCACATCCTGGATAAGAATATTAGTTTCCTCTCTACAAGTCTCACAGCACCATTAACTCGCAGTACACCATTAACTCTCAGCAGAGTCACATTTTAAGAAAGTGTGACTCGCCTTCATCTGAGTTGGATCCTAATAAACTCCTAACGACGTCAATGATATATAGTGCTGTAATAAAGTTCTCCCAATGCATTGAGCACAGCCCACTAGTGTTTTGGATCATTAAATTATCCTCATCTCAAAGTAATGTTACTGTAAATCTGACTCTCCCATGTGATAACCATCACTGAAGTTAACAATATCACTAGCACCAGTAAAATATAACTGGCACCTTAAGTATTTTTAAAACAGCAGGAAGTTATTTGTACATGTTACACATAAGAATGTGAAAGTCTGTAACTTATATAACATTGTTTGTGTACCATTACATAGTTTATATTAAAAAAAAAACCAAGACATATAATTTGTATTCCAGGAACATTTATTTCATAATCTGTTTTAACTGTTTTTCTGTCTCAGTTGGCTCTAAATATATCAGTGAGGATAGCCAGAAAAACAGAAACACCTCTTTTTAGAATGAAATACTGTTAAACAGCATCACATTCTCTATCCTTCAAGAATATAATTGTGAACTGTGAGATGACTTGAATTAAAACTTTCCTGAAACATTTCATTAAGGGGAGGTCTATTGCTGAAATGTGACATCAGATTTACTGAGGAGCACCTAAAAAATGCCATTTCATTGAACGGACAGGACATAATGGGTGACTATGCTGAGTGGGACTGAGTCAACACAGTCAGACTGAAAACCAAGGTGTCAACACTTACAAAAACTCAGGGATGTAGAAATCCGTTTCAATAGCTTTCACATTTTCACAGAGCTTAGTGGACAACTTCAGGGATCTAAAGCCTGAGGTAGATAGGCTTGGCCAGATGATATTAGACGGACAACAGGGAACAAATGAATAATTCATTTTCATTTTGTTTTTGCAGTCAGACTTTCTGTCCCAGGATAATAGTAACTCAAAAGTCAAAAGGGTGGAAGGTGAAAAATCGGTTACAGTGTACCTTCAGTATTTAACTTCATGTAACCTAGTGGTAAATCTTAATCCAATATATATTGTATGGTATTCAGTTCCAAATTATAGTTGCACCTCTGTGCCTTTACTTATTTATTTCTATTTATCAGACAGAATCAAAATTCAGAGGGTTTTACCCATTGTTTACCTGTAATGCTATGAGCTCAGTAGCATTGGGCTCCAGGGCCCCTGGTGGTGTTGCTGAGTGGTGTGGAAAATAGGGGTTCTCTGGGCCAGTACACAGGAGGTAGAGAATGATAATAATGTTGAAGGGAAACACAGCAGCAGGCAAGTCCCAGCTGTCCAAAAATGATGAGAGTCCACTAAACAGAAAGACACTGAAAAAAAGGAAAAGAGAAGGGAAGAGTGGATATAATTTTTTTTTTTTTAATGAAATAGACAAAATTACACTGGTTATTTCTTGATGCATGCTCTATTATTTAGGTAAGGAAATCTCAGAAAGTTTATTCTGTTCATCTGGACATGCTTTTTCAGTGGGAGAAACGTTTCGTCTCTATAGCTGAGGAAGTCACTTCTTTCTCTTGATATCCTGTTGATTGACTAGATGTAAGCAGAGACAAAATTTCTGCTCATATCCTATCAGGATGGGGAAGGTTTAATCCAGTATAGTTTGTTCAAAATATGCATTACTGCATTAAGAAATTTAACCACTTTTTTCTAAATGAACTTAACCCAAGCTTGCTAAAATTACCCCCCTGAAAAGAATCACCACTAGCTGATTTATCACTAAGCAGCAAAGCATCTTTTAAAGAATATATAATCCCTGCAGATCAGTTGACCTCAGTGCCAGCCTACATCACCTGCTGGCTTAGCTGATACACATTTTATGCATCCAACTGGCAAATCACAATTACAGCATGCTATTTAGGCTGCTTTAGCCTGCCCATAGTTGCTTTGCATGTGCAGGCTGCTTTGCAACCAACCTCCACCTAAGCTCCTCCTTTCATGTTATATCTGAAATAATCAGTGTCATATTAGTTGACAGTGATTTTCACATGCACAGTACATATGGAAAGAGAGGGAAGTCCCAGAATAGAGCCATGCAGTCAAATATAAAAGACTGAAGATGTAAGGAAAAATTTTCTTTTGACTATGGTGGACCTGACTGAACTGACAAAATGAATGACAGTCATTCCCTTACCTGAACCATTAATCTTACAATAACTTTAGTGGTGGGAGTTGAGAAAACACTCAGGAAATACACTGAAATGGACACACAAGAAGGCAATGTGAAACAATGAGCTCCGTGTATGTGTTTCTTACCATGCCGCTGAACCCAGGCAGACAGGCAGCAGCAGCCACCAGTACCAGTCTCCAGCTGAGCTAAACACTCCCATCAGCAGAGACACCAACATGCCGTTAACACCATGAAGACCTCCTGCCACCTCAGCACTATACACAAACACAGAACAGGAATATTCACATATTACAGATCACAATTACATCTTGCATTTTAAAAAATAAACAGAAAGGCAATATATCTGTACTACACAGAATAAAAAGCCTTTATGTAATGATTACGGTACAAATTAGCATAGTTTTTAATGGGTTCTCAAAAAAAAAAAAAGTTCAGTTTTAATGAGGTGATGCCCAAGGGTGACATTAAACTTACTCTACATGTCAAAATGTCAAAATATGAGGATCTCCAGTTGAGCTGGAATTATTTTAAAAACCTGAAAAGCATATTTCATGGTGCATGGCATAAAAACTGGGATGAGGCCTCAAAAAAGAATTGCGAAGTGGTGTGTATGCAGGGCTTTTAGTCGTGGAGCTGTTATTCTCATTAATGTTAAGTAGAAGCCCCAATCAATTTTAGTAGTAAGCCTTAGTAGATTACAAGGTCAAAGGTTAAAGAGGATATTTTTTATTTATGTGCTTTTAGAATAACCAAATCATTAAATATGGGCATATAAATCTGCACTATTTTCAGCTTCTATATTTTTGTCTGTGTTTTTTTATATCATTTCACCTGTCTTGTCCTGTGATAACAGCTGTTAACGTGGAGGCCAGTACTCCTAGAGTTCCCAGCAGGCCCTGCCAGGGGGAAGACCAGTACAGGGCAGCCAGGATGAGAGCACCACTCAGCGGGTTGTTGGCTAGAATTACCCTGGTCACCCCTCTCAGGCCCCACACCACCAGCTGTGGCACAAATGACTTGTCTGAGGACACACAAGGAATAAAATGGTCCCTATAAATAAACAGTGCTTCACAGCAAGATGTTTGCAGATATAAAAGTGGAATGAAAGAGGCAACCTGAAGCTTTCACAAAATTTGAACCTCATTTGGATTTCTTGATGCCAATTCAGGGATTTGTAACAGAATCGAGATGGGTTTTAATGATAATTATGTTCCAAGTTGGAGAAAAAGTGCGGCAGCATTCTCTGTGGGAGTTGTCTAATGATTACATCTGTGTGTTTGAATGGCGATGTAAGAATTCATTTATTCATAATTATGGTAATTTAGCACTTTCTCTAGTTGCAAAGCCTTGCGATTAATTACATTAAGATTAGTAGTAAAAGAAAAAGTTTCAGGATGAAATGTATTGTGAGTGTTTTCCTACCCTCCATGTACTTATCCAAGTACTCCATGTCTCCACTGCACATCAGCAGGCCATTCAACACACGCCGACTGAAGCTGGCACGAGTCCTGCTGGCCTCCTCCGCCTCTGTTTTGGTTTCTATCCACATCCCTGCAGCTGCAGCCACACCACTACAAATGTGGAAAATAGATAGTAATTATCCCGGAATACTTCAAGGTTCTTTTTATTTGTGTTTCTTTTTTGTTCTTTTCTCGCCTATGTTTGTTCTTCTGTTGTTTCTTTCTCCCGTTCCCTCTGGTTCCTTTCCTCTCCCCCTCTCCTCCTGCTCTCCCCCTTCCCTTTCCAGTGAGGTTTGAGGGGGTAACTTATAAACTGGTGGGTAACGTATTCACACAACTTTCGACCACAGTGCCAGAGAAGAACAAAGTCTAGCAACATCAGCGCTGGTCTACGGAAGGAAGACTGGTCTGTCCCTTGCTCTGTTGTCCCTTGCGTCCCTGATCTGTTTTTCACATTTTACAATCACCTTGCTCCACTGTCCCCTCTTCTCAGTCAGCCCCACTCTGACATCTCATCACCTATTGTTTGCTCATTTAAGCTACTCATCCTCTTTTTATTGCAACCAGGTGTGTGAATGTTTGTCTTTCCTGAAGCCAGTAGTGGGCTTTACGTTATCTAACGCTTTTCCAGAAGGTCAGGTAACAAAAGGTATATAATCCAGATATCTGTGCTGCTGTTCCTTCTCTGAGAAAAAGGACGTAGCAGAGGAAATATTGTTGACACCAAAATTCTGGAACTTCTGAGCACACTTGCTTTGCCTTTGACTTCCTGTTGACATCGTTTTAAGACCCATACCAGAGCCATAACAAGATTCTACTGGTGCCTTGAAAAGTCTTTTTTTCCTAGTATTCTGTCTCCACTTTAATTTCAGAGCACTCTGAGTTGAAAGAAAAGTGTATACAGCTGTTTGAGTGTGTCTATACCTGTAAATCTGCCTCTTGTGGCTTTCAGGTTTGTAGTGGCATTCAACTTACTGAATGACCTAAATATCAGAAAAATGCTTTGATTTGACACTTCAGCTTGAGAAACAGAAAAACATGACTTTATGGTGACTGCATAAGAAGTTGTGCACTTTTGTGTGCACATACAGGGCAGTTGTTGCACATCCATTAGCAGGTCCAAAGTGGAGCAAGTGAAAGCAATAACAGAATGGCAGATATTATCGCCAAAAGTGAATCTTTTCACTTCATCTGAGGTAGAAAAGCAGGGATTCAAAAGCCTTGTGTTTGCAGGTGGGAACTGCTGTGCCATTCAAGAACCCCTGACAGCTCATCTCTCTCTCTCTCACTTCCTCTATCTCCCACGCTCTATCCATCTTTTATTTGCTTCAATAAATACATCCACTTCCCTCTGCTTGTCATTGCTCCTTGGCTCATTCCATCAATCACAGATGATGGAAGAGAGCTACAGATGGATACACACACCAGAGTGATCTGTAATAAGAAAGGGGAAGGAAAATGCTGGACCTGCAAATGTGTTGGTTTTTTAGAAATACATGCAGCCACAGGTGTACAGCATATAAGGACATGCCACTATAGCATTGATATGGACATTATTATTATTATTATTGTTAGGTTTTATTTTTTGTGTTTAGTATGTTATAGTACAGACTCAAACAAAGGCTGAAGGTCACTGATTGCATAAACACATCACACTCAGAGGGTGGAGCCTTACAGTGAAGTACAAAATATGGACTTATGTACATTAATGTGCTGCTTGTGTGTTGTCTAGTAACAGAAAACTGATCATATGTGGCATGAATCAAACTTTGTTCTGAAGAAAACTACAATTGCACCAGAGGTGTTTTGTTATTTGACTGCTTGTACAGTGACACAGGAAAGTGTGTGAAGTCTGGAAAGTTACATTGTACTGTGTCTGTGGTACTACTGGCAGACAGGCATGGGCCATTATGTTGGTTTTGTTGTACTCCTTTATGTTTCTATGGTTTTTCTTTCTCTCCTGCTCTGCATGTTTCCCAGTGTTAGTCATTTTTATTTTTCCATAATTTATCTTTTAATCTGTTTCCATCAATTCCATCAATTGTCCCGAACTAATTGTTTTCCCAATTAGCCCTCTGTATAGCTATTCTTATATGCCCTTCTGTCTTCTTTCACATCATCTATTCACCCACCTGTTACTCTAGTGTGTTTATCCCCTATACTCCTATGACTGTGTTGTTCCTAGTGTTCTTTGTGCCCCTTTAACCTCTTTGTGTTGTTTAATCTTGGATTTGTACTTCCATTTTTGTGTAGCTATTCCTGTTGTCAGTAAGTTCTATTAAATGTCTTTTACTAGGATTTAACCTGCCTGACTCCATGGTCTGTATTTGAGTATACTGAAATGTAACAGTGTCATGATCTACAAATTTAAAATACACATTCATGAAAATGTTTATGCCATAATTCCTAATATTTCTCCAAAGGTTTGTGTACCCTACATTCTACATAAATACAGTCAAAATTACTTCTCTTACCAAATTCTTTATGGTTGAAAAAGGAAATAAGGAAGCAAAGAAGAAAGTGCTAAAAACTGCAGTTCTCCATCCAGATGGTGAGCCAGTCTCCATAGACTCCCATGTTAAAATGCATAACTTCACAGCAGAAATATAAATTTTACAGTAATTTCCCCCTTCATAGTAGCTATACCAGGATTCTTTTCTCTTTGTAACTTACTTGTTTAAATTACAACAAGGTTTAAAGTTATACAAACTTGTTTTATCGTCATTTTGACTATAAGGAAGGTGCTGCCAGCTGTCTGTTAGGTTTCTGCAAGGCTTTTTCATGACTTTGTTTGTAGCATTGTTGCCTTGTGAAGCATTAAAAAAAAATGTGGCATGGTGCGTGGATAATTGTACTAACAGGAAGTTTGTACACTAGTTATGATCATTTCTGGATTAAAAACAAACAAACAAACAAACAAACAAACAAACAAACATTAACACATTACCAAACCAAAAAGCTAAAACTGAGGCTTCAAACCAGTGGGAGACATCATGGTGGCTGTGCCCATCTTTTATATACAGTTTATAAGAGCTATCTACTGCAGAGTCCTCACTCATTTAGATTCAGATTATATGAGCTAACCCAATACATTTCCACAATTTAATGTCTCTTTAGACTAACAGTGATAAAGTGGATAATTGCAATTCATTTCTCCAACTACACAGCATTAATGTCACATCAACATCCACCAAGAACAGGGTAAAACAGAAGTACCAGCAATTGTTATGCACATCAAAAGGACACAACATCATTTGCAAGTATTATGTTATTAAACAAAGGTTCTGAATAAAGAAAAAACAAGATAAGAATCAGAACTAATGCGTGTGTTGGAATCAGTTTACAGAAATGCCCTACAGCCACTAAAATATCTAATTACTGAAGTGGCTGAAAGAATCCAATCTTCAAAGCAAATGGAGCATGAGACCCTGATAACATCACAAATGAGGTGCAGAAATTACAACCCATCTGGACTTCAAGATGCGGCGTTCATACTGTTCATCATGGTGCTTAGCCTCAAAGTTTTCCTAGAACCCCCCACTGAAGGGCTAATTGTCTTAGAATATTCTAACATTTCCTAGCTGTGTAAACAATGAATTACTAAATCTCCACATAAGACAGTTGAGGTGTGAGAGCAGGGCACAAATGAAACACACTGATTAAAGGAAGGACATAGGATGATTGTGCTATCTGGAAAATTTTTCTCCTTGTTACCATGGTGATTGTCATTTTCCCTCATTGTTCTTTATCATCGTCTCTTTCTGTGTTCTTGGATGCGTGTGAAACCCTCACACTGACATACCCAGACCTTATTTTATTTTGCTACTTTAGCTTAACCTGATGCTAGATAATTTAATCAGTTTCCCAGAGTGCTTCAGAGTCAAGGTGAGCTGCTGAAAAACATCCTGACTTGACTGTAAAACACTGAAATGGCAAAGACTGGACTTTAAAATCACCATCTGAGCCACAATACACTCCCTGTCTGGAACACTGGTGTATTACTGGAAGTCTGTATGTAGATTCCAATATAAATGCAAAAACTTAGAAGTTTATATGTACTGGTCAGAAATGACTCAGGACAAGCACTTATATCAAAAAGTATTTATTCTGGCTTTGCATGATGGATTTAAAAGGGAGTCTGTGAGTCTGGGGTTAATGTTCTTACTTTTAGCTGTAAAATTGTCAGGATCTACAAAGGTTTTTACACACTTTATTTTAGAAGAATGGTGGAGCATTGAAACTATGCTTGTAGACAGAGTAAACACTGCATTCCCTAAAGACTAAAACAAGGCAAAAATTCAAGTGAAGATGGCTGCAATACAGGCCCTGCAGAAAGAAGCAGATCTTATACATAATTTATGGCACATACATTTATGGCACATTTTCCACAAATCAGGAAGTGGACATTTATGGTTCACATGTGCCCCCTCTCTCAATACCTGAGAAACAGTATTCCTGCTCATTAATTCAGTGCTCAAGGCCTTACAGTGCTAAAAATATTATTGAAATAGTGCACTCTGGAAACTGTGCTATGCTAAATAATAATATGTATTGGTTTGTTATGGAGTACACAGTCGCACTCCATAACAAATCAATACATGAGAGGACTGGTTAAAAAATTTAAAAAGTTTGAATCCCACACTATTGTATCCATATGCAGTATATTATGCATATACTGTTTATTTAAAGCTGTGAGACATCATTTAACATCATCATTGTTTCAAACTTGAAATCCAATCTGTTTGAGTGCATCTTTAAAGCCACAACAAGGCAATCATTTCAGCTTCTTGGTGGAACTTCTGATTAAGTCTAAAAATGTACACATGCAAAAAAATTAAATCTATAGTTTAGCTGATCAGGTTTTATTTCTGTTTGTCTGGACTGCTGGGATCTCACTGTGACCTTATACTTGTTCTGATAACATACATATTTTAAATTTTAAGAACGTAAAAACCCTTTCTTGCAATTTTTATTTAATGCAAAATGTTCACACTGCCTGCACTCTCACACACTTCCCTAAGCTCCAGGCCTATAATCCTGATTTTACATTAAAAATAAGCAGACCTGAGAATGTACTGATGATTTTTTTTTTTATTGTTTATTAGCTCAGCTAATCAATTTTGTGAAGATTTTGTGTATATAACTTTATCAGAGTGCCCATACACAGTAGCATTTTAATTACTCTGACTTCTCAAGCACGAGTATCATTGCAATAGACTCTTCTTCCTCCCATTCTATTAAGAAAAGCACTGGAGAGTAAAACATTAGAGAAGGGTGGTGAATGAGTGATGGGCAGATCCATTGGAGAGACCTCTGGGTGATGAGTGGAGCTCCTCTTTTGCTTCCTGTTACCCATTCATCTTCCACATGCTTTCCCTCCTTCTTTTTCTTTCTGAATGGCTCTTAATTCATTATCATACAGCCATTGTAGTATAACTTCTCTTAAATCATAAATGAAAATGAATGAATGGAATGGGTAACCAAAACCGATATGAAAGCTCATATACACCAAGAAAAAATAAAATTGACACGATAAAAAAAAAAATACAAAATGTAACTTTTAACAACAAATACAGGATCAAGAAGACAAGTAATTCAAACAATGTTACAATAAATGTTACAATATTTTAAATGTCCATGGTGTACCCTGCCTCTCACGCTATGACAGCTGGGATAGCATCGCACCTATTTAGTCTTTTTTTTTTCTTCCAAAATTTGCTCTGTTTGTGGTCTCATTACTGGTGATGAATCTGATTCTTTAGTGGCTAAAAGCTATGTTCTCTACTATACTCTCTCATTTTAATCTTGGTATGAGCAGGCAGTGCATACTGGGATTCAGAGCTTCAATTTCACTGGTAATTGTCTTTAATGTCCTAACTGCAATCCCTTTTTTGTTATCTCTATTTCTTAAACTTTTCTTTTTATCCATTGTTATAAAGATACTGTTCTTAGTTGGTTTAACAGAAGTTATTCATGACATGTTTGTGAGCAAAGTGTGGTGCATTCTGGAGAGAAGAAATCATTTGCAGCCTGTATGGAAAAATACAATAAGGCAATATTCATATGTAACACTTAAAAGCAGCAAAAGCTTCAACTAAGAGCTGTGGTTACTTTATTACCCCTTTCTTTGTTTATATACTTCAAATGCACATATATTTCATTCTTAAAATAAATGTTTTGCTACTGCTTGTCAATAGTTCCTGTAAACATGTGTGTGTGTTAATGTATAACCCCTTGGCTGGGTGCAGTTAATGTGTGTATGCTGAAGCCCAGAAACATGCTGGTAAATGGTCACTTATTGTGCAGCTACTCTAAATATACTCCAGCATGGAGACTATGAGGAGGATTTTAAATATAGCCTTCCCTTTGTGTGCCTTTCGTCATGGCTGCTACTTTGTTTGGCTTGCACAGAAATGAGGACAACCAAAATAAATCCAATCAAATAAATACACAAGGAAAACAGAGGAAACGTCATGGAGGCAAAGAGTGACTGCTGAGTTTTTCTGACTCACCACCTAAAAGCTACGAGCTCCTCAGCAGAATGCAGTACACCAGCTGTGTGTTATGCATATGACTGTATGGATTGGCTGGGTATTTTATGTCAACATGAACATCAGTTTTTTTTCTTTTTCTTTTTTTTTTTTTACCTGTCCTGTCTGGCAGCTTTGGCAACCACAGTCATGATCTGAATGCCCTGTTGTGCTAACATTTTTGTTTTCCCAAGAGGAGCTCTATAAACTCTCTTTATAATTTCTTTTTATTTTATTATTTTTTATTGTTTACTTTGATATGTGTATGTGTGTAACAATGCCTGAGCTGACAGGATAGAAGAAAGAAAAAAGAGAGTGAAGAAAAAGAAGTGTTGCTGTGTTTGTGCGTGTGTGTGTGTGGGTGTGTACGCAAGTGCTCGTGAATGTGAACGCTTATGTATGTGTGTTTGTCACAAAACATACTCGATAATGAAGGTGAGAAGCTGCAACAATGCGCACTGGGAGCCAGAAGCAGATAGTGAAAGGCCCAGGAGACTCGGGCTGTCCGCCGCCCCCAAGACCTGAGGCCACACGTCTCAATGACAACCGCATGCCCACCCCAGCAGAAGGAAGAGGAGGGCCCCAGATGGGGCCCCCATAGCCAAAGGGAAGAGCCCCAAATGACCAGGGGTTGGCCATCCCATCATGAGCTGAGAGGTCCCCAGGCGCCCGAGAACTGCCCGACACCAACAAAAAAGTTAAGCCCAGTGATTTCAGGGATGATGAAATGAAGTCAGATTCTTAGGATTTGTCTTTTCTAGTGATTTCACAGGGAAAAAGGACTCAAATGCACAACACTAGGAGACAAAGTAAAATCTTTAATTCACAGCTTGGATTGTATGTGAGGGTAGTTAGATAAGCAAACCAGATGAGAAGCAGACAAAAGCCAAAGTCCAGAAAACTTTCCAAAGGGTCATACATTGTAAAACTAGACTAGAAACGTGAAAAGACTAACAAAATAGATGATGAAAATGCTAGTAAAAACAAAACAAAAAGAAAAGAGGAGGAGTATACACTGGCAGGGTAAACGTGATTAGTCAGATTGTTTTTTCCCCCAGTTGACAACCTTTGCTATGCTATTCTGATAGCATAGTGTTATGGGTTAGGGACATCAATACTTAACTTATTAAACAACGGTGAGTAAAAAAAATGGTGGGGAACAACACAACAAAGGCTCCAAGTAGAACTTACTGAACAGCAAGTAACCTGTAACTGTAATTAACAGAAACCCAAATCTTTAACATTTTCACAGCTTTTATATGGCGGATGGTTTAAGAAAAAAAGTGCTCACGCAACAAAACCAAACTGAAAGTATTTTATTGCTGACATTGTCACAAAAGAGTCCTTTCAGAGAGAAAACTTTTAATCATTTATATAAGTGATATATTTGTCTATACAGAGTTTTGTCTTTAAGTTTGAGTTTTGCCAGAAAAAATAAACTCATATATGTTGTTGTTGAGCTAGCTGTGGCTATTTAGTATACAGACAAGAGTTAACAGTTTGTTCATTTAACTCTCGGGTCTTTTTTTTAAGGAATTTGGTTTAACTCTTACCATAGTTTTATAGTAAAGAACCTTAAAGGTTACAAAAACAAACAATGAAAATCGTGCACTTAATCCAAACCAATTAACACTGGCATAGTGGCATTTAATGTAGCGTTCGTGGTGTTTCCCGCTGGTTCTCGCTGTACTCCTTTGCTTTGGAATCCCCACAGTGGATTCAGTTTCCATCTCTCATAACATGCCCTTGAACATAACACCAATCAAAGTTACTCAGACCTCCCCTTTGAAAGTCATGAATATTTGATGCTCTGTAGAACTGACCACATGATTTAATTTGTTGTTACAGCACTAAGAGACCTCAGCCTTTAAAACCTTTGCCTTAGATTAATTGTTCAAATTCTACTTCTAGGTCAGCTCCAGCATCATTTGATAGTCATACATTATTTTTACAGGTGGTATTGCGGGCATTTTTCTTACCACTTGCCAATAAAAGAAGCAGTTTATGGGACAAATACACGGGCAGAATGCAACTTTAATTTAAGTGTTTATTTTTCAAAGAACTCAATAAAATGTGCTCTCTGAGCTGTTAGATTTTTGCTCAGTCTAAACTGTCCATGCTCTGGCAAAATTTCCAGCCATTTTATGTACCCTCTTAAAACTCAAAGCCTTGATATAAAGTCCTTGATCTTAAAATAGTTTGTATTGAGTTTGTGTCAGCTGTTTGATCTCAGGCTGTGAAAACAGCAGCTTTCAGTGAAAGCTTGACAGGGGGTTTGGGATGCCTTTTCCCAAAGGCCGCGTGTTAGATCAGCATTTTATCTTCTTTTCTCAGAGCTGCTGCTGCAAATACAGATGAATGGAAACACATACATATTTTGAAGCCTGCATGGAGAGGAAACTATCATGTCTAATTCTGAATTTGACTTCACATTTTCCTCTTTTTTAAACCTCTTTTTTTTTTTTTTTTTATCTTGCAA
>VUQS01031865.1:0-19546 GCA_015108495.1 Heterochromis multidens | reverse complement strand
TCAGTTGTGGCTCCTGCGTACCAAACACAGAGGCAGTAGGAGAGCATGCTCTCCACCGAGGAGCGGTAGCAGGCCAGCAGCAGCTTCTGGTCCAGGTTGTTCTTCCTCAGGACCTGGAGAAAGTGCAGCCGCTGCTGGACCTTCTTTACCAGGATGTTGGTATTGTGGGTCCAGGTGAGATCAGTGGAGATGTAGGTGCCCAGAAACCTGAAGGTGGAGACAGATTCCACCCGTTCTCCATTTATAATGAGAGGGGAGTGGACCTGTTTGTGCCTCCTGAAGTCCATGATAAGTTCTTTTGTTTTGAGGACGTTCAGTTTCAGTTTGTTTTCTGAGCACCAGTGGGACAAATTCTCTACCTCTGCCCTGTACAAATGTGCAAATAAAAAAAAAGAAACAGGTTTCTTTCTTCATATGTGTGTGTGTGGTTATCTTCTTACAAGCATAGTTGGCAATCTGAGGTGTGGCATTAGACAAGGCTGTCAGCAGAGAGGACTTTCCAGCATTTGGGAACCTGGTGGTGATTTAACAGAAGAAAATCAGATGTTGCGTCTGTGTCTGAACCCGAAATGAGTTAGTATATATATATATTTTTTAAATGTGCTCTCACCCCACAAGGCCCAGGTCAGCTATAAGTTTGAGGTCCAGTCTGATGTGTTTAGCCAGACCTTTACTGGGCTGAAACACAGAGGACAACGAGCCTCCTGATCCTCCTTTTGCCACCATCACACGATCGCCCTCCACATTCAAGTCACCTTGTAGAAGAATGGTAGAGGAAATAAGAGGCAAAGGCTTCACTGCAAAAATCAGGTAGCTACTCAACTCCCCTCTGTTTACAGATACAGAGAAATATTGGGTGGTTCTTCTTCTATTATAAAAAACAAAGCTCACATAACTGACTGTGCTGACATGGAAAGTATCACAAAGGATTTGACGTACCGAGTGTTCTGCCATCATCGGTGGTGACGGTGATACCGACAGGAGCAAGGATCTCCTTGTCTTTGCCTCTTTCCCCTTTTAGAGCTCGAACACTGTTGATAAAGGAGATCCAAAAAGCTCTCACCTTCCTGTGCTTACAGGACTATTACAAAACATCTACGGAGCTCTGAAAAATAGATGTCAGTTAATGATCTACAGAATTTTAAATAAAAATTGTATTTCTACCTGCTGTTGGCTCCTGCGTCCGCTATAAAACGTTTTTGTGGGTATTTGTCCTTTATTCTCTTTAAGGTCATGTTCTTTGTAGCCACCACCCAAACATCTCCCCCGTTCCCTCCTTGTCCTCCAACACGGGGTAAACCCATGCCACCGCTGCCTCCACGGACGTACAGGCGCAGGTTGTCCACAAAGTTTCCATACTGCAAAGAGTCAAAAACACCAGCGATCTTAACAGGCAACTTCAAGTGACTGAATGTTTCAAAGTTTTACCAACAACATTTACTGGCGTGAGACCGACACACAGCGCAAGAACAGTAACAGTGGCTCTGCAGGCTAAAGCTATACATATATACATAACTCAGTACACTGCATATATAAGTAACCAAACAGCCCCAGATGTCTGTGTAGTATCTCAGTCATCCAGGTCATGGTAGTGTCGAGAGTTTGAAAAGAAGAAAACTGGACTTCTTTCGGTCTTTGAAGACATTTCTCATCCAAGAGGCTTCTTCATTTCTAGAACAACTGGTGGAGAGACCCACGCCTTTGTTCACACCTTGGCTCATGTGACAACTCACATGATCAATAGTGGGTTAACAACCCTCAGGACCACCTCCAAGGGGACAGCCCCCGCTCGGGGTTTATTACCTGTGACTATCCGTCAGCTGTTCTAGAACTGAAGAAGTCTCTTGGATGAGAGGTGAAACCCAAAGAAGTCCAGTTGCCTTCTTTTCAAAATATCAAAATATTAAAGGGGACACTTGATAATCACAGTACAACACAAAGTCTGATATACGTGAAGTTTAACTGTCTATCCAGTTAGGAAGCATAAACCATTATGAATCCATTTCACCTGGTTTGGTGCAAATCAAAGTGACAGCAGGTGCACTGGAGAGGCAACAACAGGACATCCCCCAAAAAGGGAATGGTTAAGGAAAGACCATTGCTCTCTTCTTATCCCTCCTGACTGAGCTTCCTGCCAAGCCTTCCAACGCAGCTTCACGAGTGTGAGGAGACAACAGGAAATGGGCCATTACTCAAGGAGAGCTGGACAGGGCATGAACTCAGCAGCAGGACCGGTATCTGCCCCTCTGTGTGAGGAGGAACAGGGGGAGGGCTGGCAGAGCCCTACAGAACGACCCCCAGCTGGCTACTCATGTGCAACAGCTGGACAGATAGTTGCTGTGTTATCTAACGCATCACGTATGAGACTCACAGACAGCAGCTTAGCTTTTTACTGCTTGCTGTGTTTAGCGTTGACAGCCAGGTTTCCAGCTAATGTCAAATACTGTATTACGTCCCCCTTTAAATCTGTGACCTTCACAATAAAGGTCTGCCGCAGCACTCACCTTGCGTAAGCAGGTCCTAGTGAAGTGAACCATCTTCAGTGGCACTTTTTTGCCACTTTAAGAAGTATTCTCGCCAAAGATAGCTGCTAGCATACATACATGTGTTTGGACTGGGGTCCGGAAGTAGTGGTTCTTTTCTCTCCGCTCATTGGATGATGAAGCGGAGGGGCGGGACTCCGCAGGTGCTGCCCACTGAAAGCAGCAATGATCCATGAATACTTCATATCCCCTTACCTTTACCAGAGACATTATATTAGAAGGGCACTGCCTTTATCTTAAAGGCAGAGGGAAAATGAGCTGTTTTATTTGGATTATTTAGACAAGCTGTTAAGAAAAAAAACTGCAAAACTTTTTAGAAATTTATTCACAAAAGCATCATGTTTGTTTTTTTTTTTCCTTTGCCACATTTAGGTTCAGAATGAGCTAGGTCAACAAATACTAGCACAAAATAAACCAATTTAGAGTGACTGGTTGATTGTGCAAGATCATTAAAGTTTAAAGGAATACGTCCCCCTAATACCAATACCAAGTGTAAAATCCACAGTTTGCCTGGGCTTGATTAGGGTGATATTGTTTATATGCATGATTCATTGTCTACCGTGAAGCCTCTTGATTGTGTGCATCACAATGTTTCTTACTCACCATCTCATCTTGTATGAAAAGGTGAGATGATGGTCCTCCTCAGTTAACAGAAGAGAGCAGCACTGTATGATATTTATTTACAAGGCACTGCTGCAAAGATTGCCTGGTTACCTCTGCCCTTAATAACAGCACTTACAATGTCAGTATGGATTTAAAGACTTTGCTACCCAAAGATATTACAAAGCTACATTATGCAATATTTTAAAAGGTTACATTTATGGATCTGCAATTACTCTTGGATATGCTTTTCATTATTTTTGAACATATACAGTCATGTGAAAAAGAAAATACACCCTCTTTTAATTCTAAAGTTTTATGTATCAGGACTTCTTACCAGGTTTGGTTAATACAATCTGAGATGAAGAACACATGACATATTACACAGTGTTATTATTTATTTAACAAAAAGTGAGACAAAATGCATGATGATTCAACAGCTTGTAGAACCACCTTTGGCAGCCATAACTTGAAGTACTTGTTTTCTGTTTGACTTTGATCAGTCTCTCACATTGTTGTGGAGGAATTTTGGCCCACTCTTCTTTACAATGTTGCTTCAGTTCATTGAGGTTTACCAGTATTCATTTATGCACAGCTCTCTTAAGGTCCCACCACAGCATTTCAATCAGGCTGATGTCTGGACTTGGACTGGACTATTGCAACAGCTCAATTATTTTTCCACCATTCTGTTGTATGTTTCTTGGTGTGCTTGGAATCATTGTTCTGTTGGATGACTCAAGTTCAGCCAAGTGTTATCTGTCAGACAGATGTTCTGATATTTGACTCTAGAATACTTTAGTATACAGAGGAGTTCATGGTCAACTCAATGACTGCAGGGTACTCAGGTCCTGTGACTGCAAAACAAGCACAAATCATCACCTCTCCACCACCGTGCTTGACAGTTGGCAGGAGGTGTTTGTGCTGATATGCTGTGTTTGGTTTTTGCCAAACATCTCCATGTTGGTCTTGTCTGTCCAAAGGACTTTGTTCCAGAAGTCTTGTTTTTTTTTTTTTCAGATGCATCTTTGCAAACCTAAGCCGTGCTGTCATGTTCTTTTTAGAGAGAAGAGGCTTTCTCTTGGCAACCCTTCCAAACAAACCATACTTGTTCAGTCTTTTTCTAATTGTACTGTCATGAACTTTAACTTTTCACATGCTAACTGCATCCAGTAGAGTCTGAGATGGAGCTCTTGGGTTTTGCGGTTTTTCTGAGCATTGCACGTTCTGACCTTGGGGTGAATTTGCTGGGACGTCCACTCCTGGGAAGACTGGTAACTGTCTTGAATGTTTTCCACTTGTGAATAATCTTTCTCATTGTATAATGATGGACTTCACATTGTTTGGAAATGAACTTATAACCCTGATTGATGGGAAGCAACAATTACTTCAGATGCCTTTCCTCCTTGGAACTGTGTTAACACACACCTGAATGCTCCAGACCTCCAAATTGTGGTCACACAGTAGCACCAGGCTACTACTTACCCTCTTAATTCCTATGGAAGCAGTAAAGGTGTACTTAGTTTTTCACACACTGCTTCTACATTTTGTCTTATTTTTTAAATTAAATAAGTAATAACTGTGTCATGTGTTGTTGTTCATCTGAGGTTGTATTTAGCTCATTTTATGACCTGCTAAGAACCAGATGATTTTTTAAATGTCCTGATACATTAAACCTTAGGACTGAAAGAGGATGTACTTTGTTTTTCACATGACTGTATAATGTCTCTATGTGTTTTGTGCTTGTACTGTATGTCTTTTGTACACAGGTCTCTCTTGAAAAGGAGATATAGATCTCAGTGAGACAACCTAATAATAATCAACCTAATAATATCAATGACAACAATAATAATAAGGTTACAATATTAAAAAAAAAACAAAAAAAAAACTTTTTTTTTTTTTTTTTATCTTGAGCAGCTAAAAGATATCCTGCTCCTCACATATATGGGTCACAACCTAAAATATATTCAACTCTCTCTTGTCCAGAAACCTGCCAACAATGACCTACAACACTGAATATTCCCTTTAAAACGTCAAGAAAACGCGCATTTCCAACCAAAAACCTCCCTTTCTTAATAAAGAATTAAAAAGTAAGTAAAAGCTAAATTTTATAATAATAAAGAGATCATTGTTAAAAGTATGTCTTCCAGGTTATATCATTCCATATGAAAGACTTTAAATAAGCACAAAAAGACAAACCATAATATGCAGCTGTAGCAGGACTTCTTTGGACTGTATGTGTCTGTCCTGATCACAACCTACATTTGAGCAATGCATGTCTTAAAAATAAAACTGTTCTCTCAGTGAAGCCCACTCGGTGAGCAGCAGTGTCGGCGGAGCTGCGAGGATGCTGAGAGATGCTCTGATCTTCCGGCTCTCCCCCTCTCCCCGTGAGCGCGCTCACGCCCGCCGGTGCAGAGATGCGCATGTGACGACGAAAAGCAGACGCAGGAGCCAGTTTCTCTCTTTCACGCTCTGCCATCAAGACACACAGAAGATCTTCCCCTCAGTCGACATTTGCACACTGATCAGATCTGGATACACCAGGTCTGCTCGGATTTAACCGCGCGGAGGTAAGGCTGTGTGCGCGTGTATGTGTGTGATGACGAAAGAGAGGTTGGCTTATTATCTCTCACAAGACCCCAGACAGCTGGATAGGTCCTCCCACCGGTGTCTGGCTATTTATACGATTTGAAACGCTGCCGTGGGTCGTGATAACGGGACGAGACCGGGAGATACTGAGACACATCACAGCGCGGTAAGAGATCCTGTTATTGAGTGCTGCGGATGACCGCGTGTGTGTTTGACCTAAATTATGCAATGATGGTGTCATAGCGGCTGTAGCATGTGCTCCTTGAGACTTACTGGACCCAGGCTTCCCGTAGTCAGCAGTGTAGTGATAGATAAGAGGCTGCTGGTCCATGAGGATGGTGTTGATGATCGGGTACCAGACTGCTGCATCATTCACTTCATCCATTAGCGCGTCCTGCAGCATCATAGCTATAACCAGCCTGGCCCTGTTTTGAATTAACCTAATTTTGTAAGTGAGATGCAGGCTTGTCCGTGCAAAATTATCTCAAGTTGCAAAGAGGAGGGTGTAGTTACAGGCCTGCGAAAACCGACTATGAAACTGAGTGTGCACATCAGAGGAACGGTTTATACGCACGAAAATTTCTAAGAATGGTTTTCAATTTAATTTCAAAAAGGTTTATTGCTGTAAAGCAGTAAAAGCTGAACACAAAGTTTCTGTTGTTTTGGTAGGTAGCCAACAGTACGCTGTGCACCCTATTCTAGAAAAGTATGGTGCGTCCTACACGCTGCCAAACGCGCACATGTAGGCGCCTACAAGGGCTGGAAGAGTGCAACAAACCCAAAAAAATGAACCCCACTAACACCTTGGGTTTATTATTATTATTATCACATTTTAGCTGTGGATGTAGGCCTGCTGTGTGTTAAGAACTTGTGCTCTTGAGGTTTCACTGAATTTAAAACGGCTTATCCTCTCAGGTTAGGCAGCTTGGATGATCTGCACTTGAACTGTTTTTGCTTAATGAATGACACAATATTAAATCACAAAGATACAGTATATGCAGCCCACAGATCTATCTTCATGATTTGCTTATGATGCATGATGAGCTGCTGTGGCATCATGTAGAATTTACAGTGCACAGGTGCTCTGTGAGCCATTTGAAAGGGCTTTTCCTGTTTTGTCCAGTTTTTTTGTTATCTGTAGAAAAAAATAAACCAAACATAAATCCACTGTGGGATAACATAACCAGCAGTTTATAGGTGAAAGTTCAAGCAAAAGAAAACAACTGCACACACTGTGGTGTTTTGTCAGATTAACCAGAGGCCAGAACAGTATCTGTCTGCCAACTGGGGGCACGGATACAGCAGGCAATGTGTGGAATCCCGTTGCTTTTATTGAAAAGGGTAAATAAGCCGACAACCAAAGACAACTGGTTGGACTACAGACACAGACGGGGGGTGGTGGTGGTGGTGGTGGTGGTGGTGAGTCAGATTGTATGGGCAGCAGGGAGTTTTAAGGGAAATGTGCCAGAGTTTTGGGATGTAAGACAAAGGCGGCATGGGTAGTGTTTTGGTTGGTATGAAAGTGGGGCAAGTGGGCACTGGTTTGCTGTAGCCGTTGGGTAATGTTTTGGCGGGAGTGTCTGTGAGTGTGTATATTGGGGTGGGTGGGGGTATGAGAGGAGCAGGGGTTCTGATGATTTGGTCTGTCAGCATGCCAGGACCACATTCTCATCCTGCTGCCATTGAAAGGGGCGGTAAAGACATAAACAGGCCCAGTGGGATTAGGGCCCACTCGGAGGAGTGATCAGGGGGGATTTGCTGCCCGGCGGGCACACAATGGCACTGTCGCGTAACACACAAACACACAGTACACATGCTCAACGGCTACATTTCACAACAGACCCAGGCCTACATAAATCTGATTAGAACTCCCTTTTGTCTGGGAAGCGGCACCGGGGTTAACAGAGGCTAACTCTGCCCCGGGCCATGTGTGGTAGGACATGGGGTGTGTGGACGTTGGCGGGACGGCAATGAGAAAAACTGGGGGCATGTTGTGTTGTGGCGGGGTGTTTCCACGTGTGTGAAGCCCCAGACAGACAGGGAGGGTCATAGCTGTGCGTGAAAGCACAATAACAGGATGAATAAAGGTTTTTTTCCCCCCCTCAGTGTGTGTTTCTGAGTCAGCTGATGATGGTGGATGGAGACAGGATCTAAGCTAACATGAGACAACAACAACACTGGCAGACAAAAAGACAGTAAGCTGGTTTGAACCTGTTCAAATAATTTGACCCAGAAACATGGAAACAGTGGCGGAACAAAGAACAAATGAGGCTCTGCTTTTAGTTGACTACTGAATGGACAGCAGCTGCAGAAATGTCTGGAACTTTCTTCACATTTCTATTATTCTTTTCCTTCTCAGTGCCGGCTCTGGCCCAGGCTGCAGCCATGCCTCTTCTGGAAGAGACCACTCTGCCACAAGAGCACCCACCCACTGTTCCCGTGGTCATCATAGGTAACCTTTTTGCCTGACCTTTTACTGGTTTTAGATGACTAGTACATCCTTCAACCTGGCTCTAATCCTGCACACATTTTAAAACACAAATAAACAAATAAACCGTTGGGAAAATCAGGACAGGAACTCTCCAGAGAAGACAGAAAGGAGATTAGTGAGATCCTGTTCTGAAGACTTGACTGTTTTGACCATATCATATCATATTTATTAATGCCACAAGCCGAAAAAAATCAGTCAAGCAATAAAGTTGTTTTTTATACTACAAGTGTTGCTGGAGCTTTAACTTCCTCACACATACTTTGAACCAATCAGTAGGCACAATAAAGAAGATTTAATGTCCGCTCCATCTAATTCAGATGTTTGTGTCATATGCACCTTCTGCCATAAACATCTAGGTAAATGTTTGGTGTGAAAACGACTTAAAAAGCACCCGTTTCAACCTAACATGTATTATATATTGCCTTGTGCATCTTTGCAATGCTAGACTGTAATTTCCCAAATGTGGATTTGTGTTTAGGCAACGGGCCATCAGGTATTTGTCTGTCCTACCTGCTGAGTGGATACAAGCCGTACTTAGACCCAGCAACTGTCCACCCAAACCCAATACTATACAGGAAACTACAGGAGACCAAGCATCTACCTATAACCGAACAGGTAAAAATCAAAACAAAACTACCAATTCCTTGGTTATTTACACATGGCCAGAGTCATTCAGGTATGCCATAAGGAAGACTTTTTTTTGTTTGTTTGCAGGATTTGGAATATCTGAGTGAGGGTCTTGAGGGGAGGTCAAGGAATCCTGTGGCTGTGCTTTTTGACACACTCCTGCATCCTAATGCTGACTTTGGCTACAAGTTTCCTTCTGTCCTTCAGTGGAGGAGGGACAAGCAGCAACACATCCCACATCTGGTTCTGGGCAGGGGAACACCTGGGGGTGCTTGGCATGTAAGTGACAAACTTTGATCTGTCCACATTTAAAGTCCACCATTTTGTTTTCATCTGTCTGTGACATTGCCTCTCTCATCTCCTCAGGCAATGGAAGGCTCCATGCTGACTATTAGTCTTGGCATCTGGATGGAGCTCCCCGGGGTCAACTACAAAGACTTGACCAAAGGGAAACGCAGGTAATGAGAGAGGAGAAGGTTTACAGCAACGATATGGCTTAAGCTTCAGTTCGGTTCTGTACTATTGCTCCTCCTTGTCTCTGTCCTCGCTATAGGGATGTAACCAGTGACAGAGCTACCCCAGAGGAGATCTCATCCTATTACTGTAACTATGTGAAGCTAAAGGGTCTTCAAAAGAATTTTGTTGACAACACCTATGTGACCTCCATCCAGAAACTCTGCCGGGGGCACAATGGAGAAGGTCTTGAAAATGGCCACACTGATCAAGGAGATGGAGGGGGGGGAGATGGAGCAAATGAGGGCTTTGAGGGAAATGGAGAAGTGTGTGTAAACAGTGGAGGAGGGGGGGCTCTCTGGGAAGTAAGGGGATACCAGCAGGTGCAGAACGACACTCATGTCCCCTTCTGCCTGTTTGCTGAAAATGTAGTCCTGGCCACCGGTGCTTCCGACTCACCAGTTCGACTGGGCGTAGAGGGGGAGGATCTGCCTTTTGTATTCCACAGTATCTCAGACCTCGGCTTGGCAGTTAGCCAGAGAAAACTGGATAGGAACTCCGATCCCGTTCTAATTGTGGGTGCTGGTTTAAGCGCTGCCGATGCAGTTCTGTGTGCTTGCAGCAGCAACATTAGAGTGTTGCATGTTTTTCGCAAGAGAGTCGATGACTCAGACCTCATCTTTAAACAGCTTCCCAAGACGCTGTACCCAGAGTACCACAAAGTCTACAACATGATGTGCTCTCAGGCCAACACAAACGTGGCTCCCTCGTCTGCTTCTAACAGACCCCAGGCAGTTAGTATTGCCTCTTCAGTATGTGCCAAGATGTGCCCAAAGCCCCAGCTTGCTGCAGGTAATGTGGCTGGTAATGCCAGTATCGGCCTGTTTCCTGACTACACCAGTTTCCCTGAACACTGCGTGGTGTCCTTCCAGTCTGACATGAAGTGCTTGCTGCAGGGGAACAACTCCCTCAAAGCATTCAAGATCTCCATGGCCCTGGTACTGATTGGGACCAACCCAGACTTATTTTTCTTGAAGGGGCAAGGCCAGTACCTGGGTCAGGATCCAACAAGACCCGTCTCTTGCAAGCAAAATCCAATCGACATCGACCCCTACACTTTTGAGTGTACCAAGGAGCCAGGTCTGTTTGCCATGGGCCCACTGGTGGGAGACAACTTTGTTCGCTTTTTGAAGGGTGGCGCTTTAGGCATTGCCTCCTGTCTGCTGAAGAAACTCAAGAAGAAAGGGAAGCTCATCAGCAACGGAGGAAATAACTTCATTTGAAAACACAATGAAGAAAAGAGCATGCCATGCTGATCTTAGGGCACACATTTCAAACTCTTTTACTATGATGTAAAAGGTGAGGAGAAAGTTTTAATATATTTTCATCATTAATGCAGTGTTTTCTCATCAAAGCTAAAGCATTTTTACAACTTTCTAAGACCAAAAAGACAATGGTTGTACTTTAATTAGTTTCTAACGAAACAAAAGACAGCTTTCAAGAGCCTTGTCTGACTTCATGTGAAGTCCTCATATGTCCAAGCTACTGTGTGCCAATGTTTTCTAGTCAGTCTGTAACCTCATAACTGAACAGGACCTTACTTTCATCAGGGTTATTTATTCATTCACCATGTGTCTTCAATCCATCTACTAACAATGCTTAACTTGCTGTTGTATCATGCTTTAAATCTTTTTTAGCTTAGTCTGGAGGGAAAACGAAAAAATAAAGGACGCTTGTCCATTCCCATGCAGCTTATTGCTCTAAGTGATGAGTGCTCAAAGAGCAACAAGTGGTCCGAATCACAAAACCTACAAACTGTAATTCAGCCACAAGTAGTGTCTGTACTATGACATGCCCAGCGCACTGATCTAATACACTGTAACCCAACAGTTTCATGGCTACAGTCACACTAGGGAAAACAGTGGTTGGAGACCAAAATTATTGCGACCGTGTGCAATGAACTTGCGATCTTGTTGCCTTTGAGATGGTTGCTTCGAAAACGGGAACCAGATCTGCAACCACTCGCAATCAGCCGGCGTCTTCAAAGTGACTTAGGTGCGATAAAATGGCAATAAGATGGAGTCAGTCTGCTGTCAGTTTGGGTCAAGATGGCAATTGCATGCGATCTGTTTGTGATAATATGACGATTAACAGCAGGTGATAAAACAGCAGGTTCGCAAATCTGTTGCCGTCTACACGCTCAAAGACAAAAATATTTATTCTGGCGGATTCTGGATCCTGGAGCCATTTCCTTTGGAGCTTTGGAGGTGTCAGCATCATATCATAGCTCTCCAGATTACCCCATGCAGAGTGTGAATTATTAAAAAAAAACAAAAACAACAACAACAGATGGGGAATGTTATTTTTTTTCATGACAATAATTCAGGAACCACAGTGGGCCTATTAGAGCTTGTTAGAATATTTATTATTTATTACATGTATCAATGTAATGAGTTCAGAACTTAAACACCATGTGGCGACCTGTACAGTCACCTTGCTACAGGTTGAGGGTGTTGCACACTCAGCCTCTGGGTCACCAGTTGGTTGCCGACAGCGAAAAAATTCAATCACCAGGCAACTGCAGATTTTTCGTAGTCGCAATGAGGTCACCGTCGTATTTTTACTCTAGTGTGACTGAAGCTTTAGAAGTCTTAATATTCCTGATTATTGAGCCTGCTACAGGAGATTCTGCTTTTAGCTGCTATTGCAGGTAGTTGGAGCCATAGTCTGATAAATTTGACCTGTTGCTTCAGTTATACTGCTACTTAAAGTTTTTCTATGCAAATAATTTAATGTAGATCTGTATGTATTCTTGCACACCCATTGTTAGTTTTACTGTTTGGACTCAAGTTCACGGCAAAACTTAGATTCATTAAAGGATCATTCTGGTGTTTCACATTTTTCTCCTTTGTAAGTTTTTTCACAGTGTGAGAAACCCCTCAGCCAAACACTCTAATGAAGAGTACGGTAGTTTTTATTTTTGTTTAGATGTACACTGAACAACGCATTTTTCCACAAGATAATGTTTTTACTTTTTTCTGGGTTTAAAAGAGAATCTTGTCAACTTTCAAGTCTAAATACAGAAACCACACAGTGCTTTAAATTGTTGGACCATTTTGAAAAAATAAAGGTGGACACTGTTTATTCAGAGAATTATTTAGAAGATAAATTAGATGAGTAGAAAACAGGATAAAAATAAGAAACACCAGTATGAGTCTTTAACTTTATCCTCGGAAATAAATGCCAATTATATATTAATTCAAATCTAGCTAAAAAGTAATGATTCTTGCCTTGATAATGTATTTTTTCAGATACCAGATTTACAAGACTTAGTGCAGATTTTTTTTGTCAGTTCGGGCAGAATAAGTGCTAGCTCATCTTAATCTAAACCCATATGGGGCAAAGGAGCTTTAAAAGGTCAAAACAGGAAAAGCACAAGTGCAGAATACCCACTTTTACAATCATACCATCAGTATTTTTGGTATTTTTTATTTAAACCATTTGCATTCTTGTAATTAGATGATGCAATTTTAAAAGGCTAAAAAGCCACTGACATAATTCTCATATCAGGATTTTAATACTGATCTTTCATTGCACTTATATAATAGGTTTTCCTAATGATGTGAAACATGATACACCAAACAGGTCAAATATTCACTGCTGTTTTCCTAAATCATATTGACTTGTAGAGCTATACTGTTTTCTATAGCTCTAGTTTTACATGTGTGTACATGGTGCAATCAAACAGTTGCAGATATTGGCTCATAAAAATCAAAAACCCAAAAAACACAGCTGCTCTCCTCTAAAAAAGATCTCCTTTTCTCGTGCATCTCCAGGGCAATGTTTTTCAATATTTTCTCGAGAATCCCAAACTGGCCAATTGCACTTGTGTGTCTGTGATTTCACCAAGCTCCAAGCAAATAGCAAACATCTCTTTTAAACCAACCCAACTTTCATGTTTGAGCACAACTCTGCCGTTTTCACTGCAGAGTCCATAGTTTCCAAGCTCAAATGTAGAGCATCAGGTCAGGAGTGGGACTAGAAGCATGCTCATTCCTTCGTTTTTTGGAAATTCAAGAGGTTCTGCACTGCGAATTAATCAATGAAAGTAGCAGAAATGACCACCATCTTTGCTCACCACCTGCCCTACTTGCCTGATTTGCCTCCATCCACTTCCACCAAATGAAAATAAAGTCGCAGGGTCTCTTTGACCCACTGGACGAAAGAGATCAAGCACATATCGCGGCGACACAGGTGCAAGTGCTCAGAAAAGGACGTCCACAGAGCGACCTAAAAATAACGGCAAACTGCCCAGCAGTGCACAGCTAGTTAACCTTGAAGGGGCTATAGACCAAATTTAAATCAGGCACGTTTTGATTTTTTACAATCGTAGTCCCAGAAGTTTTTGATTGCACCTCGTGTTTGCCCATTTCAGTACATTATCACAGTAAACAGCCATGACTGTTTTGTTAAGTGCCAAATAAGAGAACGGTTTTAAAAAGCAACAGTAGCGGTCGATTTTCAATTTCTAATTAAATTCCTGTCTGAATAATGTGCATGCATAATTATTTGGTTGCCGCTCACGCACAGCTCATGCTTTCTTTACTGTGATGTGACGTTTTGATTTTTTTGTGTTTTTGCCCCCCCCTTCAGTACAATATAAGTCAGTGTTGGGGGTAATGCATTACTAAATAAGATGTAACGTAGTCATATTACTTTTTCCACTAACAAAATAGATTAACACAGTACTGTTTTGACACTCATATAACAGTTAACTAGTGAAAATGTTGATACTTGTGTTTCACCTGAATTATACCTTGAGCTATTTTCACTTACTTCGACTATTGTTTTGATATAAATATTAAATATATGCATGCAGGCATGAACTTTTGCCTAGCAGCAGCTGCTGAGCAAAAAGACAGTGAAGTGCTACGAGGACCGATGTGAGAAAAGTTATGCCAGTGAAATTAAGAACTGCACAGGGGGCTGAGTGACTCAAAAGCAGAGATTACTGTTTTTACTTAAAGACAAAATTATGAGGCTGTTACATCAAGGTAAGACACACCTGTCCACAGCTTCTAAAGCAAGAAGCTTATTTATATTTTCTGTTCAGACTTGTACAGATTTCAAAAGGTAACTTAAGTAGCAAATACTTAAGCGAAATAATCTTATTGTGATTTCAAATTGTGTTTAAAGGCGGTCTCATGACTACTTTTGCTACTGTAGCCCATAAAAAAAAAAAGACTTCCATTATTGCACAATTCATGCTGAATGCCAAATTAACTCAACTTGTAAGCCACACTTTCTGTTATTACATGGGGGCAAGTGAGCTTTAGCTGTCTCCACAGAAAGGCCAAGAGATGCTTGGCATGAGGACTCTTTATCTGAACAGTCTTGGATCTGATAAAGTGCCTGCGAGGTCGGCTCTCTAGAGATCGTTTAGGAAATGGTAACACTTGAATCCCTCTGGAGTTTCTACTGTAGTTCTGCTAAAACCAGGGAACACATTGGGTCTTAAACTTCAAAGTGAAGGAAAAGCTGCTTTCAGCATGTAGAGTTTTGAAGCTCTCTTGTACAACTGAAGAGTTTTTAATGTTTTGTATGCCATGTTTTTTATTATTGACAAATAAAAACTGAGAAAAATCTCTGAACATGCGACTGTTTGGTTACATTGCTTGCTGTCAGTGGCTTAATTAGAGGAGCGTACGAACACATACAGACAGAACAGAAACAGCAGCAAAACAGTGACTTACAAATGAAATACACACACAGGGAGATATAAGAAGTTATTTCTGGAGTCCTTCCACACAGGGCTGACACTTTCTTTACTTCCAGAGTTTCATACTTCCTGTACCTCTGAAATGAATCCCCTCTGGAGGATGTTGAAATGAAGGCATTTCATCTTCTCTTGCTTAGTTTGGTGGGGTTGTACCTAAAGACACACACACACAGACAGAAAGGACAATCTTTCTGGGCTTTTAACATTCCTCATGCATCACTCCTCAATGTCCTGAGAGGCATTTTGAACAAACAATAAAAACAGCCCAAATTAAGGGGACAATGTTTGAACAGCTCAAAGCAAACAAGCTTCCTATAAACCACGTCTGGAAACTTGGTTTAAACGTGTTAAAAAAAAAAATAAAATAAAAAAATAAAAAAGTACTGGACTGTTTTCTTAGCAGCAGAGACTGTTCCCTCGCCACGCATGACTGACTGAGCATGACTCAGTGATCAAACAACTCAGCCTTGACACACACACAAAATCAATCTCAGACGGTCTCTTTTCTGCTTAGTCAAAGAAAACACGCCAGCGCCGGCTTACATCACCTGTTACCTGGGAAACTGCTGTGATGAAAGAATCCCTAGGTTCTGACTGGTTAAACTGGAGCTACTGAGGCCCTGTATCCATAATTCTCTGCTAATTATGTCTTCTGCTCCTGAGTATAGTGACTGAGGCTTCACAGAATCTTTAGAGTATTTTTACCACCCAGGCGGTCATAGATGAGAACAAACAGCTCTTCTACAAGAGAGAGAATGATGTGAAGGTTTCACTTAAATGACTTGAATGGGAACACAGTCAACAATTAATTGAATTAATTGAATTGGATAAAAGCTTTTGGTAGCCTCCTAGGAACTCAGAGAGAGGGTTATTTATAAAGGGACAAACTGTGAACACAAAAAGGGCAAAAATCAAAATAAAATATGTTACACTTAAGAAAAGAGATGGCATTCACTGTAGATATCTTCTGTTTAGTCCTCAGTATTGCTTTGTTTTTTATTATTTCAATAGATGAGGTTAGATTATGGAAGATTATGTTATTAAATGAAAATTACATAATTATTTGTGCTTGTTGGCTACAGAAATTGACTTTTTTCCAGTTGTTTCTATAAATTAGACTTGTGTTTCTTTGAATAGACACTGCTCAAAAAAACTAAGGGAACACTCAATCATCACAAACACACAGTTACGGATATCACTCTGTCCAGTTAGGAAGCATAAACCACCTGCTTTGGTGCAAATTAAAGTAACAACAGGTGCACTGGAGAGGCGACAACAAGACAACTCCCAAAAAGGGAGTGGTTTACCAGGTGGTGGCCACAGATCATTGCTCTCTCCTAGTGTCTTTATCACTGCTTGTAGCATGAGGTTAGTCAGAAACATGCACATGAGTATCCCACTGGAGGTGATTTTGTAGGGCTCCTCCTGTTACTTTGTCCTGCTGCTGGGTTGAGGCACTGCTACTGTCCTGTCCAGCTCTCTTCGTGTAACAGCCTGTCTCCTGGTATCACCTCCACACTCAATGTGCTGGGAGAAACAGCAAACCTTCTTGTGAAGGCACATATGGATGTGCCATGCTGGAGGAGCAGGACTACCTGTGCAACATGAATGGACTACAGGTAGCACTTCAGGACTTCGTGGTATACTGTTACAATCAGGTGTTCCCTTAATTTTTTTGGAGCAAAGTAAATCATTTCTTAGGACATTATTGCTTAATTGTTTGTGTTTTCTTTATGGCAAAATCTTTCTAGGCTGATTTCATTTAGAATCTAATTAATATCGATTTTATTTAGACTCTGTCGGCCTGTTTGTGGTGTGATGGTTAGCCTTGTTGCCTCACAGTAAGAAGGTCCTGGGTTCGAATCCACCTGGCCAGGGGCTTTCTGTGTGGAGTTTGCATGTTCTCCCCATGTCTGCATGGGTTCTCTCCAGGTACTCCAGCTTCCTCCGTCCAGGGTGTACCCTGCCTCTCGCCCTATGGGAGCCGGGATAGGCTCCAGCCGCCCTGCGACCCTGTGTTGGTCTGTTTTTGTAGCTATTTTTGATCAAGTCAACACTTTAGTTTTTGATTTGGTCAAGTTTTTCACAGGTTTCTTTTAGATCGGATCCAAGGTTTCAGAACCATGATGAGCTGGCCTGTCCATAACCAGGTCATGTCTAAATCAGTGTGATAAACTGAATAACTGGCCAATACCAAACTGTCAAAACTGAATATTGGCATGACATCGAAGCCTTATATGGGTTTTGAAGAAACTGTAAAGGGATTACACGGTTACTTCATGTGATCTTGTAACAGATTATTAGATCCCATTTCTCACCTAAAGAGATCATCTCCTATGGTCTTGTCCCTCCTGCTCTGTTGTTCCTCCTGAGACAGAGATAAATTCAAGTCATAAATCAAAGAGTAGAACAAATAATAAACAAATAAGAGGGGTGACAGTACCTCAGCTGCATCTTTCAGCCATTCATCCAGATCCGAGTTCTTGCCCCGGTTGTGAACCAGAAGATCAGATCCTCCAATAATGTGCTGGAAGCCCTCTGAACCTGGCACACGGTTCTGTTCCACAAATGCAGTAAATAAGAAAAGAAAAATAAATATGTGGCTTTTGTTGGGTTTGAAAGTTGACTTAGAACATCTCATAAACTCAGAAAAAATGTAGATATGTCTCACAAAAAATGGAAATTTTATGAAGAAAATTAAGTGATTAGGCAAAAATACTTAAAATAAAAAAAAAAAATCTCTAGGCCTTTTAGTTTTAATCATTCACTTCAGATCTTGAAATGTGTTTGTGTGTTTTTTTAAACTTACCCAGGGATGACAAGTATTGGATGGAAAACTGAATTAACTGAATAATTTATTTAATGACTTATTTTACATTTCAAATGAGCTTCCGCTGTGTGTGTGCTGTGTGCGTGCATCATCACTGTCTGACCTTGCAGAAACATTTGAAGTTCTTTGTGCAGCCTTTGTCCTGCGTCTGATTTTGGTTGGCTTTGGGAGGAGCTGCCACGGTGAGAGATTTAAACTCCACCAACAGCAGCTTCTTAGGAAGGTCTTCATTGATCTTTGACTCCTGCAAAATGGCACTTCTGTCAGGCAGGCGCTCCTTCTAAGACATTTAAATGGTGTAAAACAGCAGCTAAAACACAACTACAGTCACTGAAGAAGCAGAAGCATAGTGCTCAGGCTGTTTACAGTGTGAACCCTGAAAAGTGTATGCTTAGGCTAAACTACCAACACCTTGATGATAGACAGCTTCAAATAAAAGGCCTTGCATGCTCCAATAACCACTACAGTTTAGTTTTTAGTGTTCGACATGAAAGAAATAGCAAAGTTATGACACACAGATCTAGTTAATATGGCATGTGGGAGAGAGAATTATAATTCATATGTAAAAACTGAGATTCTTATGCATCCAACCAGGCACCCCACAATATGATATTATCACAATACTTTATACACAATACAATACTGCAATTTTTAACATTTTGTGATATTCTGAGTATTGCAATGACATATACTGCGATTTATCACCTTTTTTCAACTGCAAATTATGTCCTCAAAGTTAAACTCAAACTATTTGTTTTATCCAATAAGATAAACTTATTTCACTTCATTTTTTTTGCTGCAAAATGAGATTGTCAAGCACACCAACACTGTCACTAAAACCTGCCAAACTGTGATAAATCGTCAGAAATCATATCTGTTGCTGTCTGCATAGACAGAAATTCACATTTACAGTGCCTTGCGAAAGTATTCATCCCCCTTGGCATTTGTCAGGTTTTTTTGCCTCACAACCTGGAATCAACATGTTTCGCAATGACATTTCATGTGATGGATCTGCACAAACTAGGCGGCGTTGGTGAAGTGAAATGAGAAAAAAAATATAGAAAAATGAATTTTTAATAAATTAAAATCTGAAGCTTGGCATGTGCATAAGTATTCAGCCCCTCAACATCAGTACTTTGTAGAGCCACCTTTTGCTGCAATTACAGCTGCAAGTTGCTTTGGATAAGTCTCTATGAGCTTGCCACATCTTGCCACTGGGATTTTTGCCCATTCCTCAAGGCAAAACTGCTCCAGCTCCGTCATGTTGGATGGTTGTCGCTTGTGAACAACAATCTTCAAGTTTGACCACAGATTCTCAATTGGATTGAGGTCTGGACTTTGACCAGGCCATTCCAACACATTCAAATGTTTCCCCTTAAACCACTCTAGTGTTGCCTTAGCAGTATGCTTCGGGTCATTGTCCTGCTGGAAGGTGAACCTCCGTCCCAGTCTCAGATCACAGGCTGACTGACACAGGTTTTGCTCAAGAATATCCCTGTATTTGGCACCATCCATCGGACCAGTTTCCCAGTCCCTGCTCCTGAAAAACAACCCCACAGCATGATGCTGCCACCACCATGTTTCACTGTGGCGATGGTGTTCTGAGGGTGATGGGATGTTCTGGGTTTGCGCCA
>VUQS01031864.1:0-21075 GCA_015108495.1 Heterochromis multidens | reverse complement strand
ACCAGATATCAACACGATTTCGATCCGCTCCTCACGTGTTAACCTCTTCGACATGTCAATGGCTGTGAACAAAGAGCAACTTGTAAATAACTCATGAAAGAATAAAGTTACGTTGGAACCAAGCACACCATTGTTTTCCTTGTGACATTACCAATAAGTTTGATGTGTCACATGGCCCTCTTCCTATTGAAAAAACAAAAGTTGTATCCAAGATGGCCGACTTCTAAATGGCCACCATGGTCACCACCCATCTTGGGGAGTTTGCCCCCTCACATATACTAATGTGCCACAAACAGGACTTTAATATCACCAACCATTCCCATGTTATTACGGTGTATCCATATAAATGGCCCACCCTGTATACATGACATTGTGTTTTTGTTCTTACCAACAAGATCCCACTCCCCATTGGGTATATATGTAGAGACATCGACTTCCATCATCTGGAGATCCAGCAGCCAGCCATTGTGGGTCCAGGAACCAAATTTCAGGTCACACTTCTGAATATCAAATGGGAACCACCGTACATCTATGTAGCAGGTACTCTTCAAGATACCTGCAGATAAGTGTTGGGACAAATTGCTGTTAGAAACCAATTAGGTTTTTGTTATGTGACTATTTACTTTTATAATAACAAAAAGTTACTTCTACATTTCAAATTTTTCATTTAAAAATGCTTTAAAAATGCCCCTCTGATACTAAAAAATATACAGTATATTCACCAAGCAGTTCATTAGAAGCACTGATAACCCTAACATGAATACCAACTTTGCAATCCAAAGAATACTGATCCAGAAATAGATCGAGTTTTAGTTAATGTTATCTATCTAATGTTAACATTAGAACTGAAGGAAAAATGTGATTTCAGTGGCCATGGCATCTTTGCTGATGCCAGACAGGCTGGTTTGAGTGATTCTGAAATTGCTGATCTCCTGAGATTTTCACCAGAACAGTCTCTAGAGTTTACAAAAATTGCTCAGTGAGCAGCAGTTCTGCAGACAGAAAAGTGCATTGAAAAGACCAGAGGAGAATGGTGAGACTAGTTCAAGCTGACAGAAAGGCTATGGTAAACCTTTTAGAAAGCA
This sequence comes from Heterochromis multidens, assembly GCA_015108495.1. NCBI lineage: Eukaryota > Metazoa > Chordata > Actinopteri > Cichliformes > Cichlidae > Heterochromis > Heterochromis multidens. Next base: position 19,990 of record VUQS01031864.1, on the reverse strand, counting down.
TACAGTAATAAGTGGAAGACCATGACGGCTTCTACTTCTGTCAGCCAAGAAGACAATTCTGAGACTAGAGCCTGGCTTGTATTAATAGTCCAAGTTGGTGGTAGTGGTGTAACAGTGAGGGGAATGTTTCCTCTGCAAACTTGCATACTACAGCCTGATTATTTTTGCTGACCATATATTCCTTTTGGCCATAATTTACCATCTTTCAGTGGCTGCTTGCAGTACAATGATGCAGCTATCAGATTTGGGTTTTGTGAACAAGAAAGTGAGTTCAGTGCTCTTCGATGGCCTTCCTAGTCACTAGATCTATATCCGGTAGAACACCTTTGGTATGTGGAAGAAGAGGAGACTTACAGCCTGTAGTGTTCAATGATTGTAAAGTGATGTTATCTTGGAAAGCTGAAAGGTACATACAGTAAGTAAGGTGAGAATGAGGAGGATGTTGATGGCAGTGATAATGGTAATGATGATGTTGAGATAACAATCTCCCTAAAATGATGACAATTTGGATTTATTAGTGGTGGTGGTGATATTGTGGAAAGGTGGTGTAAGAATATAGATATAGAAATCTCACCTGGTGGAATGTACTGACAGGCTCCTGACGCATTGACCAGCACATTTGTATGGAATGTGGCATCAAACCTCTCATCAGCACTATGTGAAGACAAGACTAGTTACACTGGGCATTAGTTCCATGGGAATCAGAGTCAACTGCAAAAGTAGAGATAGCTTAAAAAAGGGAGCTTGACAAAAAAAACCCCATCAAGTGACGAATGAAGGTGACAGAAGGCAGAGACAAGAGGGATTAGTGTAGATCCAGACAGAGAATGTTTAATTTTGCTCATCACGTTAAATAAACACTGTCGTCTGTTACCAAGACGTCCTTCAAACAGACAGGGATTATGTATACCCAGAAACAAAATAAAAAGTTTCAAATTTCACATACTCAAAAGTTATCTCTGGAACATAGCAACAGATGAATGTTTCTTTCAGAGAGTAAAAATAGCCACCAGTGTATCTGAGAAGTCAGTTGAAGAATGCTGTTGCTTTGTTAGCAGCATTTGTCATTTGTTATGCTAAATAACACATTTTGCAAAGATTTAAGTATTGAGCTTCTGACCACACATAGACTAATTTTAAAGTCTTCTACACTGACAGCTTACCAACCACAACATGTAACTGCCCAATTAAAAAAAATGCCACTTTTAGCTAGTAAGCTAGAACTGACATCCTTATATTGAGATTATGCAGACGTGACCGCTACCCATGTGACATTAACTTGCCGGCCATTATGGATGTATGATAATTATGGTTACGATCTAGGATCAAATGAATAATGGCCCAGTCACACAGGCCTAGAGACCAGTCAGTGACCATGAGAACCACTGATTGTGAAAGAAAACTGAGTATTCCCCAACCAGTGGCAAGTGGCCGCTGGATTTTAATGGCAGTCGCTGGGAAAACAATTGCTAAAGCCCCAGTCACACAGGTGTAGAAACTGGTCAGTAACCCTAGCAACCCACCTGTCACTTGGGAAAAATCTCTATTCCCCAAACCTCTTTGTGATTGCTTTGCTGCGATTACCAGTGGTTTGCATGGAAGTGACAGAGTTGTCCAGCTACTTTCCGAACTGTAGTGAAACTGTGAAAAGTGTGATACAAACCAGAATGAATTTAATTTAATTTCCGGTTTACGTCCCACTTTCTCAAGTTTTACTACCCCTCGGCTAGTAGTTAGCGAGTATTTGCAGTCAAACATGAAAAACTACAGGCAACTGTGGAAATTTGCTAGTAACCAAAGCAATCACTAGAAGGTTTTTGGTGTAGCATCTTCTTTGCAACCACTTTCACCCTGCGAGAGTCAGTGACCTCCATTCACTGTCATAAAAAGAAACATGTCAGAAATATTAAAAATGTTGTCTTTAATAAATTCTAGACTGAAATTGAAATGACTGAAATAACCTACTTTGGTTTAGGACCAAATACCCACAAAACCAATGACATTCACATTCGCTCCAGCTACAATTTGTCTTTAGATCAGCAAACATTAGAATGCCAATACTCTAACTCTTTACTTCTTGAAAGCCTACTAAAAGTAACCCTTGAAGCTCTTTTCTCAACTGAGCAGCTTTTGTCATATTTCAGACCTGCTTATGGAACAAAATGACTGGGTGTGCCTCAGAAGTTAGTGAGGATGGCCTCTGCCTATGCAGCTACACTTGGAAAAACCCAGAAATTATTCTAATGGTCATCAAACCACATCTTTATTAATATATACTGAGGTGTCAAAACTTGTCATTAAGGGTACTGGGAGGTCATCTTCATTGGGGGGAAAGAGCTAAACTAAATTGCCAAGCATCTGTATGTTAGCACTGTCATTGTGAGCAATTAGCATATCATTTTATCTTTTAGCTCAAAGCCCGCTGTGTCTAAGTATAGTCTAACATGGCTGTAAACACTTTTGAGTTTTGTTTATGCTGGATAATGAGACGGAAAAGAAAGGAAAAAAAATACGAACTGCAAAATGGACAAAGCATATGGACTGAAAACAGCCTCCTTACAAAAGTAATGAACCAGTAAATGGCATACAATTATACCTATTTATCCATGTATTCATAACAAGTGTAATATTTAATTCACATATTTCAGTATGCTGTGACCTCTTGAAAAGGAAAACTGAATGAGGTATACTGGTGACTGAATACATCTCATTTTAAAGGATGAATGAGTGCTCATGGAAACCCAGACAGCAGTTTGAACCACACTATCATCTGTCATTTTCCATTAGTAAATATTTACCACTTATAGTATGAGACTATAGGCAAGTGGAGAGTGAGGAGCATATTTAATTTTTCTGACAAGCTTTTTGTTCAACAGGTAGAACATAGATTTTCATAAAGTTTGCTGGGACTGAATCCAGGAGACATATAACAGGAGAAGGCTTTAATGGATGCAGATTTATAGTGCTACATCCATAATTTAAATCTAATCACTCTTTTCACTTAGAGGGTAGAAAAACAGAGACTGTGAGAATACTTTGGAGTAGCCATAATAGCTCTCATCCATTGCCTAGAATAAATTAGCTTAGCATTTAGCCTTGTAATGGTATCTGGAATACATCGACCTCACATGGACATAAAGGATTAGAATTTCAAATGAAAACATTTAATTTCTCATTTACAAAACCCTCTATCAAAACATGAATTTTAATCTTTAATATGAAAGACAATGACTTAAACAATTTACAACAGACACACCTGAGCATTAAAGACTCCTTAATGCATAACCTTAACCACATTTAAATTAGATCACATGTTAATAAAAGATCATGTGGAAACTATATGGCCATTATGTTTTAAATCCCATTTTTTTTCTTAATGTGATTCTTCAACAATTTTACTTGTTTTTTTGGTGTTTGTTTGTTTGTTTGTTTTTAGATGTGAGCTGGCATGCCATTTATTTGCACAGCAATAAATATTGCCAAAAGTGTAATATCACAACATTAAAAGAGATAAAGATAAGATAAATCCAAAATGGAAGTGAAATATTATTCAAATTAAATTGGTCATTAATGTACAGCACCTACAAAAACCTTAAACACCTTTCTCACCAAACAGTACAGAATATGAAGTCCTGTTTCAGTATTCAGTGGATACATTTAATGGCATAGCCTGTGCTGACATATCATTCTTGTGAAACACTGTTACAGTATGTGCAGTTTATCACCTAGATAACTAGCTGTAATGTCAAGAAAGTAAAGCTGTTTTACAGAAAAAATGGTTTACATTATTTACATGAGAAATGTAATAAAAGTTGAAAACTCAGTCCTTTTGTATTCCAGCTTTCCAGATATCTATAGATGGTGAAATATTCAAACCCATGCCTTTGACAGAGAAAAATTGTCATCTTATTCATCTTTTATTCATGTGAGAAGATTATTGATTTGTTTATGTGCTGACACAAACAAATACAAAATTACAGCTGTCCCCCCTTTTTGGACTTAATTTCCAAAAATTCTTGGCTAAGTCAAAGTCATTAACTTTCTCTAGACAGAAGAAACAGAAAAAGACTATCCAGCATCCAGAAATGGATACATTAAAATGCACATTCTCTGAAATAATATCAAAGTCAATCCACTGATCTCTGCCCTAAGGTGCTGTTGTATGAACTACCTTATGATCAAACAGTATCTGATATTAAGTCCTGAGCTAGGATTCTCCTTAAAGTCCCACTCAGAGACTCCAGTAAGATTAAGTTCTTTGAACTGCTTTTTGCTTCATCGGCATAAATAACAGTCAGCCTTCATCTTGAGCAGCGCAGTTGCACAGGGTTTACCCTTTTGTTCTCTCAGAGAAAACTGTAACTAAACACTACTAAGCACCTAAGGAATATGACCATTGGTATCTTTTCACTTCCTACACTGTTTGTTGCTTCTTCCCCACCAGAGAGTTGACATTATACATTGCCAGCCAGACTTCATAGTCACAGGTTGGACCTTGAGGGTTGAACATCAGCCTGATTGACCTGGGCCTAGACCTTGTAAACCTTGTGGGCAGCAGCCTCGCACTGCACAGCTACAAGGCCCTCTTCCAGGTTTGTGGTAAAGAGGGGACCAAGGCAAGGTTTCTTGATCCAGGCCTTACTCTTATGACCACAGTATGGTTGAAATAATCAAGGTCAGATGAAGTGTCAACCATGCCTAAAGACAATAGCACTTATAGCTTTTGTGAATATCCACAATCCAAAAACACTAAACAGTAGAAAGTAATACACTAGGAATTAAGGTCAGTGTATACCCTTGTAGCTTATTGTCAGCTGGCCAACAGCTTTGGAATCCTTGATTCCCATGCCTTTCCATGTTGGATTTAAGGGGCACATATAGAGTCACCGAATGTCAATAAAATTCAGTGACTTGTAGTAAAGACAGGTGAAATAAACATTTGTGACACAAAGTGGGCAGGTCCCGGGTTAAACTTATCTTAATCGTTGGTATCCTTCATTCCAACTTGGAGTGAAGGATACCGATGATTGACATTTGACAAGTTGCTAAATACCTTAGAGGGTTCCCTATGCAACCAAAACCTGCAATGCCCATTACCTACTAACCCTTAGCAGTGAAGTGGTAAATCTCTTTGCCACATGGAGCAGGGGTTTAATGTCGAGAGTTGGTGAGGGTGGAGTGAGGGTGGGCCTGTCACTTTGCATTTTTTCAAGATTTGTGTGTGCTGAAGTCTTGCCACTGCACTGACCTAGTTTCCCTATAGGGATTAGTAAAACTTTATCTTCTCATAATTTTAATCTCCTCTCTTGCTTTCTTTCTTGATTCATAAAAATAGGAGTAAATGGTTTTACTCCCAATTTATGTTGAATCCATGAGAAATGTCAGTTTCAATCTAGGTCTCTGTCAGGAGTATATTGATCATTATCAGTTATCCCTGCTGTTAAGCTGCTTAATGTTCTGTATCATCCCTTCTAGACAGCCAAAGCTCTTGCTTCCATCCCTCTTTCTCTCTCTTTCTCTCTCTCACTCAATCACAGGTACCTCAAGCCATGCTGTAAATCTGTCACTATCTCTCCCTTATAAAAGAATCTTTAATCGACTTAAAGGAACTGAATATATCACTGCATTTTCTAAGCAATTTCAAACATTTCAAGACAACTACCAAATTCCTCTGCAAAGTGAATATTTTCACTTTGTATTGACTTTATTTATTTATCTATCTATTTTTCTCAGAAAAATGCTTGTAGACAAAGTCATGATTGATGTACCCCACAGAGGCACACTGGGTATTGCTGCTGCTGTTGATTTCATTATGTCACAGCTGTTTTGCAAAAGGGTAAATGTTGTCTGTGTTATTTGTTTACTGTGTAGGCAGCTGTCTGTTAATGTTATAAAAGTCTAAAATCAGGTTGTTTGAGGACAACACTGATACCACAGAAAAGGTCAAAATGCAAAGGACTCTGGCAAATGATCAAGTCACTCTCTAGCAGTAATGCGAGGTGCTTGAATTCTTCTTAAATCTGAGCAGATCTACTTACATTGTGAAAATTAGTCTGAAAAACACCTAGCAACCCAAGCTCTTTGTATTTCTGTAATCTAGCCAAGCAGGAGAATAAGCACAGGAGCCTCATGTCCAGCCAAATATATTGAAAAGAAAAGAGGTTGTGTTCCACTGACTTCAGTATCAAAGAAGCCAGTGAGTTGTTCAAGAGACAGATTATTTCTCCTTTGTGCTATTAAAGCCCCATTCTTTGATAAAGGAAAAAATGAGCTCAGCCAGATGGATGTTTCCAAGAGCCTGTAGTTCAATACTGAAGTGAACCTGCTCTACAACCATGATGACAGGGCCTAAAACAGGGAAATGAGAGACAGGATGAATACCTCAAATAAATCAAGGTAGTACTTCAACAGAATATAGATTAAATTGTCTCCATTCTTCTGAAGCTTAAAGGATTATTAGTATTTCAAACTAGCCTATGCATTGGCAATTTCACCCACTTGGCAGTGTTTTCAGTAGTCAGAGTCCTATGCCTATTATAGGTAACAGATGCAAAGCCTCATAAGAGTTATGGTCTATTCCCCAAAGAGGGAATTGGCTCAGTCATTTCATTAAACAAGAGTGAAATTTCATCCAGAGAATATTTCTTTCTACTGTGTTATTCGGTACACAGAGACCTGGTAATTTAATTTAATATTTATTTATTTATTTAAAAGGGACAATGCAGTTTAACATAGTTCCAATATAAAGCATGAAACTGATGAGCTGCACCTAGAGTTTATAGCTATTGCTGATTTCCAACCGTTGTCCCTGGTTGGGCTTTTACATTTACAATACACAAACAAAATTACAACATTCAGACAATATAATGTGTCTGTCCATTTATAATAGAAAGCAAATTTCTGTAAATAGAAGAAGGGGGAAAGAGAGAAAAAGTAAAAAATAGAATATCAAATGAAAAAATAAGTGGGGAAAATGGGAAAAGAGGAAACACTATGTTGATTATTCTAGTGGGCAGTATGATATGATGTAATTACCAGCAAAATGGAGGTTTTGTAATTTGGGCTGCCTGTCATGTATCCTTTGCTTAAAATCAGTACACTTTATTATACAGCCATTCTAATTCTAACACTTTACTGTTTGGACAATTTTAAATGCAAAATGGTGAAATACCAGGAATCATTGTCAGTACAAAATTATGTCCTTGGACTGCAAATTACACAACAGGTAAATTTAGCAGCTAATGCCTGAGAAACTACTTTTGAAAGGACATTATGAAATATTTTATTGAATGTTGTCTGAAATAGCTGTGAGATTTTCATATTATTATTTTAGCTATTAAATACATGAATGAGTATCTTAAAGTTAAAGTTAAACCTTAAAGTTTGGTTTGTTCATGCTCCAAAAACACAATGTCTCTTTCTGATTATTAAAAAAATATAAAATTCTATTCAATAACTTGTTTTTTAAATGTTATAAAAATTATTTTGAAATTTCCTTATAATCACTTTATGTTAAATTGAAAGTAAAAAGGTTTATTTCCTCTTTTTTCTGGGTGGAATACTTCAAAGCCATTGGATCAAAGAACTTGAGTGATGGAATCCACACTGCCCAAAATGGTATTAAAAGAGCTATATATTAAATTAGAGTTTGATCTGGAAGACAAGCATTGTTCTAATCAGTAAAGCAAAACAAGAACAAAAATTACAGGAAGTCAATGAAGCGATCAAATGACTGGCCTGATAGGACCAACTCAAAAAGATGAGTGTAACATACCTGTTGTAGAGAAGAATATCTGGGACCCATACTAGATTTGAAGGGAAACGGAGGTTCTGAACCCCAGGGTAGCTCTCTGGGTTCCATGAGAGGTAAATATCTGTCCAATGCTAAAACAAAAGACAAAGAATGATCAAATTACAAAAAAATATACAACAACAGAAAAGTCGAGGGTCAACACAAATGTCATATTGAAGGCTATTTATTGATTTATTTATTATTTTATTATTTATTTATCTATATATTATATATTGTTGGTACAGTGGCATACATATGGTATTTCATAACACCTTTCCTTAAAATATATCCATGCACAGTATTGCATTACCATTGCATGACCAAAAGTATCAGAAACTGCAGTAGGAAGAAATCCATTCTGTTCAGCCTGTTCTAAGCCCCCCTGTTCTAAGCCTTGAAATTTCCAACTGCTTCATATGCATTAAAAGACACTTAATACTAATTTCTGGTTTCACATGGTATTTGAATCCTCACCTCACCTCTGATTTGAAAGATTTTTGGAGCTGACCAAGGGCACCTATCATGGGCTAGATTTTCTATAACAGATCTCAGAGGATGAGGATGTACAGGATTCTACTTTTTCCTCAACCCACGTGTATAACAATATTCAAGTGTATGATGGATTTTTTTATTTTTCAAAAATAAAGTCAGAGTTCTTTGTGCTTCTTACAGTAAAGTGTAGCTGTATTAGAAACTTTGCAGTTTAAGGACAAGAAGCTTAAAAAAGGATACACACAATATTTTGCCTACCCCAGTTTTAACCTATTAGAAGTCAAACATTTTCTCTTTACACAGCCTAATATGGCTGTTGGCTCTTACGCTTTGTCTCTAACTCTAATAATGAAGCTTGGCACAGAAACCTTGCCAAGCCAGCAGTTGTTGGCACTGACCATGTGCAGTCCCATTTGAGCCTAGGCCAATATTCAGCTAACTGAACCCAGCATCAAAGGGTTTAAAAACACAAAGAGTGAGTGTGTTGTGTGTTGCCTCTGCTTTTCTTTTCATTACTTGTAATGCATAACATGATGATATGTGATCCATAGTGGTATAAATATTGGCGTTTAGCCTGGCATCTAACAGCGTGCTAGTAGTATGCTTTTTCTGTATCTATAAGCAAGTGTAAGTGTTAACCAGATTACCCACAACATTGAGCATGTCTTTACAATGCAATACACTGTTTGGAAACCTAGGGTCAGGGCATTCATATTGACGAACCATCCACCTAAAGATTGTTACATGACAAGCACATCTACTCATGGCAAAGGTAGTAGCTACAGGACAAAGTGCTTTGCCACAATTCAAAAACTGCTTAGGAATGGCTTGTGGAACACGACAAAGAGTCCAAGGCACTGACCCAGTGTCTTTAGACTCCACAAATCAAAAATCTCAGTGGGATGCACCCAGTCCATGGAGGCCTTGCCCCACCACTCGCAGGAATCAAAGAATCTGCTGCTATGTCCCAGTGCCAGACAGTGCAGGACATAGTTTTTTCCATGCTCCAATGGGTTGGATCTGTTTTTGCTTCATGAGAGCTATATGGTGTATAGATGGAGGCATTCAGATGCTGAAGCCACAGTGCAAATTCCCTGTGGACCAACCAAAATCCCCAATGTTAATGTAGCCACAGTACATTTGGGCTCATCTGGTTGTGTGTATGTATATGTGAATGAATGTAGATATAATGTATTTTTATAGTGTTTTTTTTTTTTTTTTCCATTTAGAGGGAATAGTCCTTGTGACTGTCTATGTATATGCATGTCAACATGTTTCCACACCATCTATCAGTTCAATATACAATACAAAATGACTTCAGCGATATTCCATCCATCTTAAATGGGCCTGCTACATATGTCTGCACTCATGCAGCTAATGATTTAATCACTATACTTGTCATCTGTGGGCCTTGGCGGTTTGGTGCTTCTTTTCATGTTCATTGGCTGGGAACACACAACTAACAGCCAACAGTACTAATCACAGCTCAGTAACTTTGTAGTCTGTCAGGAACAGATGAGAAGGACAAGAGGCTAAGTAAGGTAACAGCTGTCTAAGAATAGGTATAGAGTTGCATAACAGAAATTTAAGAAAGCATCACTAATTTGAGACAACTAGGTTCTTGAGAGTGTGAAAGACTGATTTGTTTTAGAGTCTAGAATTCATATATGAAATATGCGAGTCCATTGCAAATCCCAGAGAGGTGACAGCTAAAATAATCTGGATAATTGAAAATGTAGCACTAATTTGATTTTTGTTTGTTTTGTTTGCAATGGTGAATGGATTTTTATTTTCTACTGCAATTCCCATACTTCTATATAAACATTCTATAAAATGTTGCTTCCATCATCAGTGGATTACTAACATTAACAACACTATTTCAGAGACATTGATTCATTCATTTATGTATTTATTTTCAGTGCTGAGTACCTCAGTCCCATATCAGTTGACCTGTATTGTATTCACATCAAGCAAAATGTCTTAAAAAGTAATTGGAACAGTTTTTGATTTAACAGGCTCTCTTTTCCATCAGCCATTTGATCTGGCTATAGAGGAGGACACTCAGGTGATACTCAGTTGTTAAAAAACCTAAGCTCATTATAAATCTCAAAGTTAAAAAACACATAAACCCCCCTCCATCTGGATGTAGAACATTCATTGTCTGATAAACCTGTAATCCCCAAATCCCCCACAATGCAGTGGAAGTAAACCTGCCCTTTCTTTGACTGTCTGGCTGACTGTCTATGAGCTAGTTAATGCACAAATCTTAGGTCTCCTTCAAAAATTGCTGTGTCTGCAAAGCCCCCTTAAGCCATTGAACCAAAGTAGATGCTGGTATTAAAGAGGAGGCTTCCTGAATAATTGATTCGTTCATAACTTGTAAGCTAGTCAGCAGCCAACTCAACCTGACGGCTCTGACATTCTTAATGGGATCTTCTGAGTGTGGCTGCTGTTATAATGAGGCTGTTGTACCTACCTGGCTGGTTTGATGTAACATTTTTCCCAAGCTACTGAACATTGCAATGCATATTTCTTGTGCCATTAACTTTCTTTGCAAGTTTTCATTCTGATATAGAAATTCTATAGTTAGGTTAAGGAGCTAGTTTCAGCATAATTCAATTCTACCATACTATACATGGATTTTGATAGGAATCTGAGAATGGACGTCTAATTAAGAGATAAAAAATGGTCTAATAACAGCATAGCAACCACAGACAAGTTTTGGAGCAATGCAAAGTATTTAAAGAGGTTGTGAAAGTTGTGACACGCTTAAAAGAAGCAGAAGGTTCATCAGTGTTGTGAGGGAGAAAACAATGCAAGGTAATGTGTGTTTTAATCACATGATTCATGTAATACTGTAGATAACTGTTTGCTAGCTTGCCACTTCGGCAGCTGTTCCGTCACGTTATTGTGTCCCCAGAAACACTTCCGTTCAATTAAATTTTATTTATATAGCGCCAAATCACAACAAGTCGCCTCAAGGAGCTTTATATTGTAAGGTAAAGACCCTACAGTAATACAGAAAAACCCCAACAATCAGACGATCCCCTATGAGCAAGCACTTGGCAACAGTGGGAAGGAAAAACTCCCTTTTAACAGGAAGAAACTTCCAGCAGAACTAGGCTCAGGGAGGGGCAGCCATCTGCTGCGACCGGTTGGGGGTAAGGGGAGGAAGACAGGACAAAAGGCACACTGTGGAGGAGAGCCAGAGATGAATAATAATGGTGTATAAACACATGGTGAGTGAAAAGAGGTGAGAGAAGGAGATAGAGGAGCCTGAAAGCTGAAGGCTCTGCCTCCCATTCTACTTTTAAATATCCTAGGAACCACAAGTAAGCCAGCAGTCTGAGACCGAAGTGGTCTATTGGGATGATATGGTACTATGAGGTCTTCAAGGTAAGATGGGGCCTGATTATTCAGTTAACATGTTAAATGTTAAAGTTCATTATAGTACAATTAGAAAAAGACTGAACAAGTACGTATTGCTTGTTTGGAAGGGTTGCCAAGAAAAAGCCTCTTCTCTCTAAAAAGAACATGACAGCACAGCTTAGGTTTGTTGAACAAGCCATGGCTTTTGGAACAATGTTCTTTTGACAGTTGGCCATAATGCACAGTGCCATATTTGGCAAAAACCAAACACAGCATATCAGTACAAACACCTCATACCAACTGTTAAGCACAGTGGTGGAGTGGTGATGATTTGGGCTTGTTTTGCATTCAAAGACCTGGACAGTCATAAAATCAACCATGAATTCCTCTGTAGTGGGTCCTCTGTATACCACCATATTCTAGAGTCAAGTGTGAGGCCATCTGTCTTACAGCTAATGCTTGAAGCCAAACTCCAGCAGCTGGGATCACTTTCCCAAGCACTGCATCAATTTTAGAACATAATGAATGAGAAGGAAAAGAATCACGGTGTTGCAATGGCCTAGTCAAAGTCTGGACTGCAACTCAAAATGCTGTGATGGGGCCTTAAGATGGTAAATTGACTTTTTTCTATGTAGGACCTTTCTACTCTACTTGAGCACTCAAAGCGCTTTATACAACATGTCTCATTCACACGCGCATTCATACAAGAATTTTTCTACATCTAAATGCTTTCTATCTATCTAACATTCACACTCCGATGAACACATCAGGAACAACTAAGGGTTCAGTATCTTGCCCAAGGATAATTTGGCATGCAGACTGAAGCAGCCAGGGACCAAACCTACCATCCTTCCGACTAGTAGATGACCTGCTCTACCTCCTGAGCCACAGCCACCACAGAGGGCTTTGCATAAACGAGTGCCTGCAAACCTTAATGAACTGAAGGAATGTTGTAAAGAAGAGCAGATCAAAATTTCGATGTGAGAAACTGAAGTCATACAGGAAACAATTGCTTCAAGTTACTGCAATTTATTGCCACAAAGGTCAGTCTGCAAACTATTAAATCATGGATAGACTTAGTTTTTCACAGGACTGTACATCTTTAGTATTAACTACTTCGACACCACAACAAACTGGAGAGGAATCAAAGTAAAAATCTGAACCTTTGACTCCCTACAATGAAGCCATCATGTAGCAGTTATCCTTTTGGCAGTATTTAGCTAGCGTGGATTGGGTCCACTTGCCCCCTTAGAGGAAATGATAAATACAGATCAATACAAAGTTGTCCTGAGTGGTCAAATTTATGATGACATATTTCTGTGCTGATGGGAGTGGTTCTTGACAGGTTGACAATGAACTCATCCACAAGACACTAGGGGTTCATGGTTCACTGGTTTGATGTGTATGAAATGGATGTGAATCTCTTCACAGTCACTAGAGCTCAATCCAGCTGAACACCTATGGGAGATTTTGGATTTGATGTGTTAGAGAGAGACACCCTCACCACCATTATCAAAACATGAAATGAGGGAATACCTTTGGGAATAATGCTGATGAGTGCAGGAAAGTCCCTGAGGCTGGCATGTGGTGGCCCAAAACCTTACTAAGTAATGTTATGCTTTTTGGCTTTCTTTGTCACCTGTCTGTAGGAACAGAACTATTTCTATATTTCAGTGTTTGACTGTATTAGTTGGGGAGCATGTTAACTTTTTGTGGCTTTAGCCTCTATAGCACAATGTCCTGGATGTAGCCAAGCCATGGATGTAAGTGTATAATTAAGACATATTTTTCAGCGTTGTTTTAATATGAGTTGCCTGGAAACATTATGTTTGCTCATGTTTACCTCTGAAATAAAAATGTTAAAAAGAAAAGAACCATGGTTTAAAAAATGTATGGATTTTGAGCATTAACACTGTAAACAGTACATGTGCCAAGCCAGAATGAAACGCCTGACGTGTAGCAACACTGAGACATTATTTTAGAGTAAAGCAGATGTAAAATATGAAAGTTTAAACAGCAAAAGAAAGTAACACAGTGTTTTAAAACTTGAGTCCTGAAAGAATATCTTTGAAAATATATTTTTATCTCCATCCCCTGCTATAATGCTGAGAATAAATAGCCTTATTATACCATTCTATTATTAAATGTTATACTGCTAAGTATCCTTTTTGATTCATCCTAACATTATTTTTTCTTTATACTTGGCAGTTAAAGATGTCTGACATAAACTTGATTCATGTTGTTTCTTGTGTGGTCCCAGAAAGGTTTCTGTTAAAAACAGAAGGTTATTGGTTGCAGCTTCATACCTTGTGCTATGCCTTCAAGAGCAGTCAGATGTGTGCACTTATTGAAACTATGAATGACACAGCCCACATGTGGCTTCCAAAAATATACTAAATGACAATTACCATGCAGTGATCACACAGAAAAGTATTTAGAAATGAGACATACCAGCTGCAGCCAGGCATTTGTGATCAACACTTGGTTCTTTTCATCCTGGAGGGGAACAAAAGGAGACAGAGCGAATAATCAGCAGTGAGTTGATGTGGCTGCAGACAGATAGTGAATGAAAATATTCTACAGGGCAAGAGTAAAATAAAAAAAAGAAATTATTCACTTCTGGTATACATAAGGCACAATTATGAGACAGATCAGCAATGCAGTCAAACTGCACTTCAGATGAGTCTGAGCTGCTGGCTAACTGAATGGCAATGATGCATGCTCTCAGCATTCTCTCATTTACAAGGTTCTTCCAATGTCATGTAAAAGAAGTAATATATATCACTATTTTAAACAATGCAAGAACCAAAAATAATAAATAAACAGGGGTAAGCAGCAGTTTGCCAGGGAGAGTCCACAGAAAGGATGAGACTTTTTAGGAAAGAGATGAGTATACAGCAATTTCTATCCATATCAAGAAAGTAGAAATACACAGAGGCTCCTGAGGACCAACTCATGGTCAAATGCTCAGATGGAGAAGAAAAGTGAGAGCATGATTGTTATCATGCTAAAAATAGTGAGATGAGAGTGAGAGCAATAAATGTTGACAGAAACGTGAGTTCAGAGATGGTTCAAGAATACAACAGTAGTAGTAGTAGTAGATGTAGAGACACAGGAACAATGCAAAAAAAAACAAAAAAAACTGAGGTGGCAATGGACTAGAGTCTGTCTTGTGAAATCCTACATGACAGCAGCAATTTTAGCTCATTGTGTTATGCACTGGTACACTGGGTTCATGTTTTTTTATCACTGTGCAAGCTGCTTGTGGGTCACTGGATGATCTCATACTTGTGTTTCTGCACGGACTAGTCCCTTTTTTTTCATTCATGGACTCATTGAAGTGACTTATCACATTATCTTCTACCCATGACTGAAGCTGGAATAATACAGCTAGTTCAACCCTTTGAAAACTTTTCCTTTCAAGTTACTGAGATAAAATCACAAAATCAATTTACTCCCTATTTTTCTCTATTTGTCAGAACTAAGCTTCTGAACTGTTTCCTGTCTTATCAGACTGTTTCATACTGTTCTTGTTTTCTTCATCCTGCTTTTTTCTCTCTTGAGATGATCAGGGTTTCTTATTTTGTGAAACAGTCCTAATGGCTATGACCCTAACTTACCTTCAGATGTCTTTATTTTTATGGAGATATTAAGAAAACCCTTCCTTAACATTTATAGCTCATAAACCTTCTTGATTCCATATTCCACTTCTAAACAGATTAGAATTACTAGAAATGACTAGCTGTCACACACAACTCCTCTGCTGAATATCAGTTACCTAAATAGTAAATGGACTGGTTTTTATATAGCATGTTTCTACTCTACTTGAGCACTCAAAGCACTTTTATTCGCTCATTCACACATACATTCATGCAACCACTTTTTTCTATATCTAAATGCTTTCTATCTAACATTCTCACTCTGATGAACGAGATCGAGAGCAACTTGAGGTTCAGTATCTTGCCCAAGGATACTTTAGCATACAGGCTGGAGTAGCCAGGGATCGAACCACCAACCTTCTAATTAGTAGATAATTTGCTCTCCTGACAAACACCTCATACCAACTGTCAAAATTACCACCCCCTAAAAGTAATGTAAATACAGTAGTCAAGCAGTAAATCCTACTCTCATGATGTTAATAATGTCATAATCATAATTTTTAGGTGCAGCCAAGTGAGGCAGGATTTCTGGTTTGATGGGCTCAGGATCTCATCTGCAGGAATTAAAATTAGAATCCAAAAGTCTGAGGCCCTGGTTCTGAGCCAAGAGAAGAAGAGTTTCAGTATCTTGGGGTCCTGTTCACAAGTGAGGGGAGAGTGGAGCGAGAGACTGACAGACAAATGGTGTGGTGTCAGTACTGATATGGCTGTTGTACATATCTGTTGTGGTGAAGAGTGAGCTGAGCGTGTAAGCGAAGCTGTCAATTTACCAGTCAATCTATGTCCCAACCCTCACCTATGGGACGAGCTTTGTGACTGAAATCAGCAGAAATGAGCTTCCTCCATAGGCTGCCTAGGCTCAGCCTTTGAGATCAGGTGAGAAGCTTGGTCATTCAGGAAGAGCTCAGAGTAGAGCCGCTACTTCTCAGCATCAAAAGGAGCCAGCTGAAGTGGTTCAATCATATCCTAACAGGGAGAGACCCAGGACATGCTCAAAATTATACCTCTCAGCTGGCTTGGGAAACACCTGGATGTACCCCGGAACAGCTGGAGAAGGTGGCTGGAGAGAGAAGGGTATGGGCGTCTCCAAATAGACTGTTGATGGATGGATGGATGGATAGATGGATATTGATATAGAATATGTCGAAAAATGTATGCATATGCGTGCAAACCCATTTCAGAATTAAAGGACTATCTAATCCAAATATTAGTCAGAGCCAACTGTGTGTTAATATCTGTAATATCTGTAATGCGATTATGCCACATTTAATTACTTGACACTCATCTTCACAAACTTTAAATTTCCATATGAAAACCGAATTCTCCAAAATGTAATATTGTAAATTTTAAATGTGTTACTGCACTGAATATTGGCAACTATAATTTTTCTCTGAAACATCTTTACAGGATGAACATAATAAAAAAGCACAATAAATGTATACGATTTCAAAGTTTTTAGATCCATATTTTACAGTAGCACTGTAGTAAAGTGAAGTAATAATCAAAGTTTTTATTATTGTTATTAAGTTAATATACCATATAAAAAATAGGCAACTGACAATCTATTTATCAATATAAATCAATAAAAAAAAATTATATATAAAGAAAAATAAACACATTTGTTCTGCCTCAGCACACTGTCTCTGATCTGGGTCAAGCCAGAAATTCTCATCAACATCACAGGAAACATTAGCCCAGGCCAGGGAGAGGGGGAAATGTTCCAAAACAAGTGAACTGACCCATGGCCCTTTTATCTATCTATCGTGAGGTTCTGATTGGTATGCAACCAATTTTGAATTTGTGTTTTCCTCCTGGGAAACTGCCATGACGACATACACAATATTGAATACCAGTGCCTTCTGAATGAGCACATGGTGTAGCTGTGATATAAGCCTATTTCACACTGAACTCTGGACAGTCTCAGGAGAATTAGGTCAAGACATTGTCAGAAGTTGCTCCTTCTTACATGCAGTACATAACAGGAGTTAGTCTGCCTTAGTTGATGCCCACTACTGGAAATGCTCCATTTGATTTTAGACCTGTGTAGAGCCTGCAGGAACAGGCAACTGTTTGCTGTGAATTCACCAGATAATTACCTATTCTCATATGCAGCACGATCAGACATCACGCAGACTTTGTACTAGGGAGCTGACGGCAAAAACCACCCAATATCTGACCTGACTGAGTCGCACACTTGCAGCGCATGTTGAAAACACATATACAAAGGGATTTATGGGTAGAGATTTTCACAATAAGTAATAAATTTGAGTCATATGCAAAAAAAGGAAAATCGTGTTTGAAGTTTAAAGAAAGTGGTTTGTCTGTTACAGTACAGTTACAGTTACAATAATGGGTCCAGTTCTAATGTGTAGGATATTGGTCTTCACGTACAGATTAAAATTCTGCAGGCTATCCCTCCCTGTCTCTGCATGCTTTTTTCAGTCTTTCACTGAAAAGAGGATTTTTTTGACATAAGTATATAATGGAAATTCTGAACATAGTTATATACATAGATGCATACACTCAGGATCGAGGTCACCACAATTTACAAAAACTGAAAATGAATATAAATAGATGTTTTTATTAAATGCTTGTTAAGATCTCAGGTGCCTATTTGTCTTGTTCTAAATTTCAAATGTAGCGCTCCATACAACACAGAATTTCATTAACATTCGGAGTCATGATTATCAGGATGTATAATCACTACCATGGTTTTCCTAAGGTTTAACTCTGTGTCATCAGTGGCAAGCCAAACAAAACACTGCTTTTACTTCTCTTTGTAGTGAAAATCAATTCTCACAGTTTATACCCCCCCACCCCCTGCCTCCTCAATTCCTTCCTAACTCCCTCCAAACAACAATCTTATCTCTACCTGTCCTTTCTAATCTCTGCTTCTTTTAAACAGACTCCCTTTTCCACAGTTGAAATGGAACAGCCTTCTATTGTGTGTATCACAAAGAAACATTTTTATGTCCCTCCGGTGTGCGATCTAATGCACAATTTTGGAGATCTGGCTTTGCTTTGAGGTTGCTGTGTTTTTGTTCTATTTTGTGCCTGTCCTCCCTTTTTTGGTGTTTTGTGGGATTTCATTCAGCTGCAATGGACAGTATCAGCTATGTGACACCTGCTATAAACACTCTAATCTCTTCATAAATCTGCTGTGATTGGTTTTAGACAGGCTGTGCTTGATGGACACTTTTATTTAATAACAGCTCTTTATCTGTATTTCATTGCAAGTGATCATGCACTCAAGGCTGAAAATTTTCATACACATATAAATAATGTTTATTTGAGATCTTCACGTGCGTGTTTTTCCAGAAACAGACCTTCATCTGTGGAATTCATTCACTTTTATCCCCAGCTTGGAACAATAGGATCACTTCCTACCTCTATTTCTTTCAATCCAGATGAAAGGATCAGTGTTTCAAAGATAGAGAATCAGCAAACAGTGAAGACAAGAAACTCTGAAATCATAAATATCTTTTTAGAAATCTCTATTGTGCTTCATGCACTTGTGTTCACTTTATATTTCCTATCAATTTTCTGCATAACAAATTTTTATCAGGGCAAAGGATAACAAAAATTCTCTCTTGTATAAACAGGTCAGTGGATATGGTCATGTTTCTGCTGCAGTGCATCAGTTTATTTGAAAGAGCACAATGAGAAGCATCTCTCTGCAGATACTTTGTATCTCAGGGTTGATTGAATCAAACATGAACACAAGCGAAGAAGTGTCTGCTCTTGTGCAAAGAAACATCTGTTACAACAAATGTTTCTGACTATGTTAATCTTCCTCAAGACTCAAGAATCTTTCTCAAGACTAGGAGTTGTTAAGTAACACTATTATCCCAATGTAAATAGACTTCCATCTTACTGTTAATGTAGTACATGCATGGTTGGCGGTTGAAGAGGAAGCATTCAAATTGGTTTACTTAAGCATTTATGAATGGCTTAATATTTTTTAACTCACCACCATACCAAATGAGTGTATTTTTCCTTATGTGAAACTATGTTTTTATAACAAAAACTAATTATCACTGAATTATTTAAATGAGGCATTACTATGGATGTGCAATTTTAATGTTGATAGCTGGGTTAGAGCTTGTTATTAATTTTATTAATCTTTGATTTAATTTAATAATAATCATATTACATGTTTTTTTAATGTAAAACCTTAATCAGTGAAGAAACTAATACCTACAGTATTCAAGTAAATGCATGGAAGTAAAACTGCAATATTTTTTTCTTATTTTTAGTTTTAAAGGAGAAATTCAGAGGATTGAAAGGGAAATTATGTGTAGTTCTCAATTAAATATACTTGGTTACATTTCTGAAATGAACCTTATTGTTTTCCTTATAAGGTGCACAACAGACATGGTGGCACTTTATACTGTATGGTGACCAGTTGTCCATCAATCTGTCTGTGTATGCCATTATTCATGGAGGTGAACCCAGTGGGCATCAACCTGTCCTATTTCCATGGTGAGAGAGTTATCCAGGAGCAGATGGAGAAATCAAAGGCCACATTACACACACATTGCCAGTATACACACATACATATACACAGACACAGCAAGCTTTACATTATTTACAGCTGCCCAGTAAGCATAAATTCATCTGGTTTTGCCAGCTTATCTATTATTTATCAAGCCAGCCTACAGCGTAACAATACATACAC
>VUQS01031863.1:0-37883 GCA_015108495.1 Heterochromis multidens | reverse complement strand
CCTGCTGACAAAAAAGAACACAAAGGCTCATCTCACATTTGCCAAAAAACATCTTGATGATCCCCAAGACTATTAGGAAAATATTCTGTGGACTGACGAGACAAAAACAGAACTTTTTGGAAGGTTTGAGTCCCGTTACATCTGGCATCAAACTAACACAGTATTTCATAAAAAGAACATCATAGCAACAGTTAAACATGGTGGTGGTAGTGTGATGGTCTGGGGCTGCTTTGCTGCTTCAGGACCTGGACAACTTGCCATAATTGATGGAACCATGAATTCTGCTTTCTACCAGAAAATCCTGAAGGAGAATGTCCGGCCATCAGTTCATGTCCTGAAGCTCAAGAGCACTTGGGTTATATCAGGACAATGATCTGAAACACACCAGCAAGTCCACCTCTGAATGGCTAAAAAAACCTGATTGAGATGCTTTGGCATGACCTTAAACAATAAACAAACTGAAATAAAACAATTCTGCAAAGAAGAGTGGGCCAAAATTCCTCCACAGCGATGTGAAAGACTCATAGCCAGTTATCACAAACACTTTATTGCAGTTCTTGCTGCCAAGGGTGGCACAACCAGTTATTAGGTTTAGGGGGCAATTACTTTTTCACACAGGGCCAGGTAGGTTTGGATAGCTTTTTTCCCTTAATAAATAAAATCATCATTTAAAAAACTGTATTTTGTGTTTACTCATCTTTGTCTAATATGAAAATTTGTTTGATGATCTGAAACATGTAAGTGTGACAAATATGCAACAAACTAAGAAATCAGGAAGGGGACAAATACTTTCTCACACCACTGTATATTTTGTGTCAGATGCACACATTTTTGTCATGAGGTGAAGATGAGGATGGAAGGTGGACCCAAAAGTAGACTTGAAGACAGAGTGGCAAAAACATAATCAATCCTTATTTGATGAAGGTGTATCCAAAAACAGGTAAAACACATCCACAAAATAAGATGGGAAACCTCACGGGCAGACAGGCGGGGAACAAACAGTATGATGCGACACTGAACATAGGAAGGCAGAGACAATAAATACATACTAGATAAGGGAGAGGGAACAGGTGGGAAGCAAGGCTGAAAACTATAAACATAAAAAGGTGGGGGGACGTAAAACTGAACACATGAGGCAAAGGTTACCAAAATAAAACTGGAAAAAACTAAACGGGAACATCGGAGATGAAGACTTGACAATACACGGGGAACATAAAGGAAGGTGGAGAGCTAAACTACGGACACCTAAAGACTAAACTAGGAGGGTAACAACCACTGCTGAGACAGGGGATAAATAGAACAGAACAAAGAAAAATTGGGAGTCCAAAACACAAAGACACAGTTCTGGGGACCAGCCTCCAGGCCAGCGGTGGAGACGAAACAACTCTGGGGGCTGGCTGGGAGCCTAGCGGAGAAGACGGAGCAACTCTGGGGGCCAGGCAGATGGCCAGTGTCAAAGGTAGAGCAGCTCCAGGAACCAGTCGGATGGGCCTCGGGTGGCATGGCTGGAGACCGCCGTTGGTGGAGGTGATGGAAACCCTCTAGTGCCATGACCAGGGGCCATGATGATGATGACAGAACACCTTGGGTGGCTGTGTTGGGGGCCAGCGTCAGTGGCGAGGACCTTCTGGTAGCTTGGCTGGAGTCCGACGTCGGCAGCGGAGGCAGAACCTCTCCCAGGTGGCCAGCAGTGGGACCAAGACCCTTGGACTCAGGCGACACGGGGCCCACTGGTCCTGGCTTGGACATGTGGTGTGGGACCCATGGGCTCAGGTTCAAGTTCAGGCAGCTCGGGACCCATGGGCTCGGGTTCAGGCTCAGGCAACGCGGGACACTCGGGCTCTGGCGATGGAAACTGCTCAGCACAGGTCTCTAGTAACTGTGACTCTAGCAGTGTCTTGGGACACTCTCTCAGTCTCCTCTGACGACCAGGGCTACTCGGGGTCCGCTGGGTTGGAGAAGGCAGGCTTTCCAGCACACGGTGCAGGAACAAACCAAAAACTCTGGGCAGGCCATAGCAAGGGCAGGTAGAAAGCGCCATCAGCAGACGTGGGCAGAGCAGCAGTCTCTGGCTGGGACTTGGCTGCACAGGATGCACAGGATACTCAGGATGCTCAGGATACTTGGGATTCGTAAGCTGGGGCTGCTTCGCTGAGCACGCAGTACCCTCTGAAGACAGGGGCTGCAGCAGCTCCAGCTTGGGACCCTCAGGATTGCCAGAGCGCTCAGCCGTCTCTCACGACTGGGGTTGCGCAGGGCGCTCAGCTGCTGACTCTGGAGGCTTGGGTTGAGGCTGTGGCTTAGCTACCCCATCCTCGTAACAGGGACGGGTGCGGGGACAGGTAGGACCCTGGCCCCCCTCACCCTGGGAATCGGGGCAGGTGCAGGGTGCTCAGTCTCTGGGGATGCAGGCTGTGAAACATAAATAGTCTCTGGGGGCACCTGCACACGTGCACAATGAACAGTCTCTTGGAATGTAACGCAGATAGCAGTTCCAGTAGGTGGCAGCTCATTGACACAGACGTTCTTCTGTTCAGCTGGCTTGAGAAAACAAAAGATAGCCTCTGTATTGTCCGGCTCTGTAACAGTGGACACCAAACAATTATTGTCCGACCCAGAGACTGAATGCTCAAATGTTACGTAGTTCAGCTCTGGAACACTGTGCTCAATTTCTGTTTTTGCGGACTAGCAAAACTCAAACTCAGACACTGTTTCTTCAGACTGAAGAACACACAAATCAGTCTCTGAGCCGGCAGGCCGAGAACCACCAAAAACAATTTTAGACTTGGTTCAGCAAAAGAAAGGTTAATATCACCCCTTTTAATATCTACCAACACAGAAAACTCATCTTTATTGAAAAACTCTGGAACACAACATTCAGTGTTTAGAAAGGGTAACTCAGACTCAATATTGGCTGGTATAGAAACAGAAATTTCAGAAGTAAACTTGGCCGGCTTAGAACCACAAAACATTATTAAGCATCAGGTTTGAATGAGAAAACTTAGTCTTTTCATCAGCAGGCTCAACCTCCAAAAACACAGTCTTTACTTCCTTGGAGCCAGAGGCAGAAAACTCAGTCCTTTTAACTTGCTGAGTAGAAACTGCAGCCGTAAACACAGGGAGAGTATAAGAAGAAAAGTCATCTTTACTCACAGTAAAGGATATTTTGGAAAACCCAGCATCAGCAGACACAGGCTGAGAACCAACCACTGGCAGCGGTGAAGGGCGCGATGGTGGGAGCCCCTCTTCCTCCTGGAGGAAAAGGCTGCACCCACAGATTAGCCAGACAGTGGGACCTCCAACAGGACGGGCAGCCGGACTTCCGACGGGCAGAACGGCGGCGTCAAGGCCAAAGTGCAGAGCTACTGTAATGATGAAGCTTGTGTGCGGAGTAGCTGCTGTTGTTGCTGTGACAAAGCTGGGATGTTAGGCTGTTACTTCTCCAAGGTCCACGGTTCCTCTTTGAGGACAGCAAAGCAAAGAAAGCAGGCTCAGGCAAGTGGCTTGCATTCGCAGTGTCTAGTGGGTTGCTAGCTGGCTGTAATGTACCCCCACCCACTCTGACTGCAGGTGAGGAATGAGGATGTGCATCCGGCACCCGGGAGGCTCGGCGTCCCCCAGGAACACACCTTCCAACGGGACCCCCTAAGGCCTGGTTTGTCCCTCGGAAGATCGGCTCATACTCAGGGGTGAGCCATGGCTTCCATTTTAAAGTTCCTTCTAATAGAGAAATAGCTACCTGCTGCCGGTTATACAAGTCCACGTCTCCTGGGTCCTTCTTTGGTCGTGTCAGTCTGTCATGAGGTGAGGATGAGGATGGAAGGTGGACCCAAAAGCAGACTTGAAGACGGAACAAACTGTATGACATGACACTGATGACAGAAACAATAAATACATACTAAATAATAAGGGAAGAAGGATCAGGTGGGAAGCAAGGCTGAAAACTATAAACATAACGAGGTGGGGGGGACAAAAAACTGAAAACAGAACACATGAGACAAAGATTACCAAAGATTAAAAAAGGAAATAACTAAACAGGAACATTGCAGATGGAGACTTGACAATACACGGGGAACATAAAGGAAGGTGGAGAGCTAAACTAGGGACACCTAAAGACTAAACTAGGAGGGTAACAACCACCGCTGAGACAGGGGATAAATACAAAGAAAAAAATGCAAAGGTGACCAGTAAGCAAACTAGGAGTCAAACTAAACAATGATGAACAGAACTCAGAAGTCCAAAAAACATAAAACGCTGGGTCCTAGACCCAGGACCATGGGAGTTTTGTCCAGAGAAAGTGGGGAGGTGTCACCATGGCAACCAAGAAAACAAGGCTTTAAAAGGCATATATATACTGAATCTAGTAGTTTTTAATGCTTAACCTCAACCAAGTCCTTTTTAGAGCTTAAACCTTACCAAGTTGTTTTTAAAGCCTAAACTTAACCAAGCAACATATTTTTAATAATTAACGTATTTAAAACTTATACAAAGGATGTGTGAAAATCTGTGACATGTTTGACTCAAACCTTGATCTCTGGCATGAACGGTGAATTGATTCGCTCCACCACCAACTCATTTAACCTCAAAATGCAGCCTTTTTTTGCCCTTTAAAAGTGGAAAATATTCATTTCGTTTACATGGTCACGAAGAAGTACAGATGAGAGCGGATAGTTGAAAAGTCATGTTAAGGGACACAAAATAAAATTGGGAAATTCATGTTGAGGAACATGAAAAAATGTAACATTCATGTCCAGAAACAGGAATCAATTAAAATTAAAGGCTGCCTATTTCACGAGCTGTCGTGAGACTGATTTGACATACCATGATGTAAAATATTTTGATATTCATGGCCAGGATGTTATCCTGAAACAGCCAATAAGTTTAGATAAGCTTCATGATGCTGGGCACAAACATCCAGAGCAGAGAAATGTGCCAGGAAAAAAAAAACAAACAAACAAACAAAGAAAAAAACTGTTCCTCAATTTGCCACTTGGGGCTGGCTCCAAAAGTGAGTCCATCTTCACAGATTTCCATGTTAAAACGTCTGACTTTACAGCATTAAAAAAGGTATTTATAGCATGCCCAAAAAGTTGAATCTGTTCATCTGGACGTAGCGTTTTTTAGTGGGAGAAACGTTTTGTCACCTCTGGTGACTTCTTCAGTCTCAGCTGACTGCAGGCTTCCCCAACCTTATAAACAGTACATGATGTACATGATGTAAAGTCATGTTTGTTTTTTTTTCATATTGTGAAACATCCTGCAAAACAAACTGAAGTGTATACTTACTTTGTGTTATTTAAAGGTTGCATGAAACTACTCTGCAGTTTAGTGCAGGATAAACAGTTTAGCTTGCTATACTGTGGTGAATTTACAGTAAAGTACAGTGCTGGACTGGTGCACAGTAGCTGAGGTGTTCATGGTCAGAGTTAGGTTACATTAGGTATAACAGAGATGAATTTAAATTTAAGCTGATGATGCTTAGATTTATTCATTGAAATCCACCTTTATACTAACTGTATACTGTCTAGTATAAATACCATATAAACAGTATACCGTCAGTGTAGGGAATGGAAATCAGCCACGATAGCTTGTGAAACACTGGGTTACATCCCGTTGAATTCAATTGCATGAATCCACAAAGAACAGCAAACCTCAGAGCAACAGCAGCACAGGTCAGCTGATCACAGCCTGTACACAGAGAAAATCTACTGGAGCTCACAACAGAAATTATTGTGAGTTGTGATTCTGTTCCCCATGCTGAGCCACTACAACCGATCTTAGGGTCCCCCACCTGCTAAATCTCACCTTACTTTCTTACTTTGAATACATTTCAGAATACTGTACTTTTTCACTTTTACTTAGTAAAGAAGTTGAATCAGTACTTCAACTTTTACCAGAGTATTTTTTAACACAAGTATCTGTACTTGTACTTAAGCACAGAATGTCTGTACTTTTGCCACCTCTGGCTATTATGTATGACCCTGAATGTTTTTCAAAGCATATTCACCAGTCAAAGGTCTCCAGTTAAGCAAATACAAACAGGAATCCTTCCTCTGGCCGTTCAAGTTGGCAGGTTTAAAAGTAGGTTGTGTGAATTATACAAATTATGAGAAGTGGGAGCTGCATATACTGTAAATGGATATAATTTTATAACTCTAATAACAACCATCTATTTTCTTAGTCACTTTCATAGGGGTCTGGAGGGGGATGCCCCTGGAGAGTTGTCAGTCCATTACAGGGCTAACACAGAGAGATAGATAACCACAATCTTTCACATTTACACCTGCTGCCAATTTTGAATTGCCAGTTAACCTAACATGCATGTCTTTGGACTGTGGGCGCAAGCCAGAGTACATGTTCTTCCTGTGCCTGTGTGCATGGTAAACTCCAAAATGAAAGGCACCAGCTCTCTAGGAGGTTCGAACAGTGGAATTATCCACATTAGCTCATTAAGATATTGGTTAGCAGCTATGGTTGGTGCTAATGTTGGAGCTAGGCAACAAGTGTTATTAGTCCTGCCCATCTGTACTGTTAATAGACTGTGTTAATTTAACAGATTTAATACAAATATTTGTGTTTAAAAAGTGTTATGTTTCACTTAAAGTTCCATATTGAAGCTGAGAAAAGTCTACCAGCCACTAGACAGAAACACCTATTTGATCAGCAACAAAAATATGGTTCCATGTCATTAGAAGCACAGGAAATAGACAGGGCTGTATACTGGATACATTTAATACATTACTTTTAAAAATGTCTCTTAATTTTGTCATTTTTTTCGCCATGGTATCAAAAGTGGGATTGAATATTTTCCTGGGTATCGCTATTGAGTTTGAAATTCTAGTATTGTGACAACTAGTCTTGGGAAAGGACCATGTGGCACACCAAAGACATCTGTATGCTTAAACCTAAGTGAGATATGCGGATGTCAGCAATTTTGAGGAAAAAAAAAATCAAGACAAATTTTATTTTCAAATTGTCATTAACTACTTTTTTAGGTATGCTCTTAGTACCATGAAATTGTTTTAGGCCTGGGTGAAGTAACTATCTGCTCTTGAAGAGTGACATTTTTGTCCAGGAAAATAGAATGAAGAAAATCATAATGAAATGCAATAGTCACTCAAAATAATTAGAAACAATTTCAAATGGATTCCTTAAGTAAAAGTTTTAAATATGTATGTAATGCCAGTGATTGGAAAGGGTGATTATATGACTCTGTCTTAGTGTCCCCATAAATGGAGTCTCCTGTGGTTATTTGTTTTTTGTGAAGTGCTCACATATATATACACACACATACACTCACACATGCAAAGATGTAGACATCCACACAATGTCAAACAATCCAATTAGCTGCCATCTAGTCAATTGGGGTAATTACCCAGAGACTATTAACTCATTTTCTCCCTATGCACTATCACAACTGTAATTATGGCAAAGCAACAATGATGTGCAATTACAGTTCACTGTCATTGCTCTGCAGTGACGTGATGTCACTAAAGATGGCCGAAGGAGTGAGATGATAGAGAGTCACTGTATACAATACTAATGCAGAGAGAAACTGCACTATGGAACAAAGGCAAGCTCAGTCAGCGACAGCAGGATAGAGGATCCTCAAAGGGACTTGTGAGTCCCATTCTGTCTCTTCATAAACATCTCATAATCAATGGCAGAATATCAAGTAATCCATCTTCTCTGGCCTGTAAACGGTTGACATTTTCCCTTTATTAAAGCTGTGAGATGAAACACAGGATTTTAACGATGACACGAGATGATCAATGACTCCATTGTACTCAGCTGGAGGGTACTTTATTAAGGCAGGGCATTGTCCCGCTCCTGAAAGATTTTTCCGTATTTGGAGATTTCCCCACTGGAATTCAACTCTGGTAATTTTCGATAGCTTGAGTTTGGCTCTTCCTCTTTTGTGCATTGCAAATAAGCAGAATAGAGCTGAGTAATGCTTTGGGACTGGCACTGAGATGGAGCGAGGCAGATACAGAGAGAGAGCTGTAGCTTTTCTTTATTACTGTACCACTGGGTGATGAGAGAGATGTGGAAATGTGTGTTGTGTATTAGAGCACAATGGAGAAAAAAAAATTACTCTTTGTTAAAATGAGCCTAGTGTGGAATAGCAGTACCCATTGAAACTGTCACCAGTGTGCCTGCACAGCCACATGAGACTCTATTCACCATTGTTACAGTAAAACACTCTTTAGATAAAGACTCATGAATGCAGGTTGCATGGCAGAGCCAGAGCAGATACAGAAACAGATTATGCCACTGCCATGCACCAAGGGAAGAAAAAAAAAAAAGACTAAATTTTTAATTAATCCTTGTTTGAATTAAGATGAAAAATTAATACTGTAAGTTGGCCTTGCAAATGAGATGAGGCATATATGATATAGTGTTTCATAGCTGGTTATCAAAGCATCACAGGCTCTGGGAGGACAAAGGTGATGGGCTAAGAGCTGAACTATTAAGGAATTTTATATGAGAGTAATTGGGGACCAGTTGACTTTAGGTGAAAGTAAATCTAAGAGAACAAATCAGCAGCATTGGCAGATTTCACATTTAGTTTAACAGTCAGTCTGAGGCTGAACTTGACAGTGAGGAAGGAGAAGCAGGACTCAGGATAGATGAAGAGAGTTGGACAGTGCAGGATGAGTGCAAGCCACAACCCCATCTCCTATACTGTATAGTACTCATTTGTTTTTCCAGTTTTGAGGGGTGTACTATGAAGCCAGATTAATGGGTTACCAAGCTATGTTGAGCTTAAAGTCCGATTTGTCTGTCAAAAAGTGGCTCTCTTTTTACTTGGCTAAATCACAGTGGTAATACACAGAACCTGGTTGGGAGCAGGTTATGTTCTGAGTTTCAGTTTAAAATTACCTGGAAGCACCATTTTTTCACTGGCTCTTTTATTTACAGCATGTTTTAAGTGCAGTATAGATTCTTTGCTGGGGGAATATGTTATATTTGCTCAACTTGTTAAGCTGTACCTCACTAAAACCACTGAATGAAGTGCAAACTGTGCGCCGGATTGTCACAGGAATGTGCATGTATTAATTTGGTGATGCAGAAATTGTATAAATGTTGTTCTACTTGATTCTAATCTGCTTCTAAGTCTCTTTTACACTACTGGAATCTCAGCTACTAGAACACAGAACACACACCAAGAATACCTGTTCAGTCAATAAAATTAATTTCATTTTGATCTGCTGACAAACTAAAATTATTTCCACGTCTCCTTTATTAGGCTATGAGACAGTAACATTTAATGTTTAAATGGATCCAGTTTAGAGTTTTAGAGCTCTAATCTGCAGCCGTCACCTTAGAAATAAACAGCGGCACTGAGAGCGTATTCAGCAATAAAATAATTAACTTGGATTAAAATGTTTATTTTACCGCTCTGTGCACTAAATCACCAGATGAATGATTTTCTGCAGAATTAATCTCTTGAGCTTTTTGGTACAGCATTGCATTTTACTGTTATATTTTTTTATGTTCTTTATAGATTTTTAATCACCATTTTTAGAATCATCATCTGATAATGTCTCTGATTGGAGTAGGCGGCACTCATAGGGATCATTTTGTGTGGAAGAAGAGTCACATGATCCATGAAATGCCCATTTTTTTATGTGAGCAGAAAGCCCGGCTTAACAGAAAAAGTTACCACCGTCGTGATACCCGTTATCTCCAACTGGGGTTTTAGGCGTTGTCAAGCCAGCTAACACAAAGAAAGCCTGGCTGTGTTGAATTTTGTTCATAGTAAACCCCTCTGGTGGGAGAAACCTGATTGCTTCTAATATTATTGATGATCTTTTTTTTCAGGGAACAAAGTGCTTTTTTTTTCTTGTAGAACACAGGACTCATAAGCAGGTGCTCTGTCTGAATAGTGAGTATCCAAAAAGTAGGCCTTTATACCGATGGGTTGCGTCCTGAGTCTGACATGTGATTTGAATGTGATGTCAAAAACACACAGTTATTATGTTTTCAGACACTGCTGACATTTTCAGTGTTTAAACAGAACCAAACATAGCAAAAAAAAAAAGTGTCATATCATATGAGCAGATATTATATTACCAGAGCAGACAAAGTAATTATCATGCTATTGGAAATAATTTTGCAATAATTTTCACCCTCAACATTTTGGCATGTTTGCAACTCTGTTTCCTTTAAATTACCTTTCAAATCTTTATTATATCTATAAAAAGTTGAGAAATGCTATAGTCACTGCGAAATGGTTTTGAAATGCAAGATCAAATATTTTGATGGAAAAATGTTCCAAAAAAGCATCAGTATATTTGCAACATTTGTCAAAAATGTTAAAAAGTCTTATTATAACATACACTACATAGACCAAAGTACTGGGCCACCTACATATTACGCCTATAGGAGCTGCTCGGACATGAAGCTCCCGGTGTACAGTTTTTGTGCTGATGTTAATGCTAGAGGAGGTTTGGAATTCTGCAGTTATTGAGTCAACTGAGCATTAGCAACTTTTACACTTTTACACACAATGCACCTCAGCACTTGGATGTAACTTGCACTTTAACTTTACGTGGTCTGCCACTTCATTGCTGTGGTTCCTAAAGTTTCCACTTTACAATAATACCACTTATAGCTGATTGTGGAATACTTTGGAGGGAAGGAATTTCACAACCTGACTTACTGCAACAGTAGCATCATTTTACAGTACCAGGCTCGAATTCAGTGTGCTCTTTAGAACGTCCCATTTTTTCACAAGTGTTTGTAAAGGCAGACTGCATGGATAGGGGCTTCATTTTGTACACCTGTGGCAATGAGACTGAAAGTACCTGTGTTCAGAGATTAAGAGGTAAGGCCCAATACTTTTGCTCAGTTTAGTTGTATAGAAATGTACTTTACTTTTTACTTTAAGACTGCAACAACAACTGCTGCCTTGTAACAATTTATGTTTCATCAAAGTAACAGCTCATTATTGCCCCTCAAAATGTATCATAGCAGCAATTTTAAAGCATCAGCACTCATACAGGGAGAAGTTTGGGGGAAATGAATGGGCCAACAAAACATGTGCAAATTCTAGCAAACCCTGGTAGAGTTTATACCACATTTATGGCCAACTATAAACTGAGAAGTAATATAATTTTGAAAGCATGATGGTTGTCCCAAAACCACAACCGTACACTTGTACAATGACAATGAAGCTCCACTAACCTAAAGAAGAAAAAACCAAAACAAAACATAGAATTCAAACCTAAAATACATACAGTACATTTTTCCCAAATTTTAACCCAACCTCAACAATAGCATTGCTGCCTCATAAAAAGTATGCTGGAATAGAATAATTACAATTTGTTGCTTTATTTGAGTAAGTTGTCATTTTGCTGGTAATAATGTTCTTTATGGTTTTAAAACCTGTCGGTTCCTGCGCATTATGAATTTTATATCTAGGGGCTAAGGGAGTTCCAGGTTGAGACTAGAGAGAAGGAAAACAAACTGAGAATGAGTTTGAAGAACTGTGATGAAATGGAAGTGAAGTTCCATTTGGAGCAGACAATAAAATTTGGAGAAAAGCAAAACTCCAAATAATAGGACAACAACTATTGTCACTTCGTGCAAGCCAAGTTGCAGTTCATGCCCATGTCTGTCCAAACTTGAACTTTCTAGGAGTGATGAATTGCGTTGTAATTAGTTTCATGAGGCCGCAGTCAACTTTAACTTCTGACCACCAAAATCTAATCAGTTCATTCTAGAGTTCAGGAGCCAAATTTGAAGAAATTCCCTCAAGGCCATGTGAGAGATATGGTTTTGCTGGCATGGAAGCATAAAAAATGATAATAGGGTAGTTCTGCAAGCTTAATTCAGCGGTGGGGCTGATACGATGACCTCATACACCTTCTGCTATCTGTTTAATTCATGACAAAATTAATTTTTCCTCTCCTTTCCACTCCTTCCACTGTTCCCCTCAGCTCAAAAACATCAGGAGCTCACCACCCCCCTCTGTTAAAGCCTTTAGCCCTTATTTGCTTTGCACCATCCCTCAATCTTCCGCTTTCGGTTAATGGGGCACAACCCAGCAACCCAAATGCTTGATTTCCCCTCTTTTCACTTTCTTTCTTCCTTTCTTTCTTTCTTTCTTTCTT
Organism: Heterochromis multidens; assembly: GCA_015108495.1. Taxonomy (NCBI): domain Eukaryota; kingdom Metazoa; phylum Chordata; class Actinopteri; order Cichliformes; family Cichlidae; genus Heterochromis; species Heterochromis multidens. The sequence continues at coordinate 25,764 of VUQS01031863.1, read as the reverse complement.
TCTTTCTTTCTTTCTCAGCCTGGGGAGTTGTGAATGAAAATGAAAAAAATCAGTATTTTTATAGTTCATTTGCACTGCATTTCTCTCCCTAGCCTGGTGGAGACTCAGGTGGGCATGAGTATTAATAGCTTCCCTCGTTTGTGACGTCAGCTAAAATCACACATGCGCCTCTTAATGCTCAGATGCTTTATATTAGACGCATCACTCTCAGCGGCTATTTAGTCACTGCTGTCAGTATAAAACTGACAAAAAAACAAAAACAAAAAACCTTTCTTTCTCACCTCTTGCCTGCCTTTATGCTTCTCAGCTTCAATGACGTATTCATTTTCATGCCTTTTCTGCCTTTCTTACTTGAGTCATGTCTGTCCCTCTTCTATCTGTTACTAACCCGCTGCCCGCTTTACCTCTATTGCTGTTTCCCCCCCAAAATCATTATGCTCTTTAATGTGATTGTTAGACTGTTTTTCATTCTCTCCCCTTTTTTTTTATTTCTCTGCGTGTATCCATGTGACTAATCTCTCCCTTCCTCTCGCTCTCTCTCGCTCTCTTTTGAGAAAAGGGCCTGTATATTCTGCCTGAAAGCTTTGTGGGGTCCTAAATGCTAAATGCCAGTCACTCTCTGCCAGGCGCCCGCTTAATGCTGGTCTCCTTGGTGATGAGGCCAGCAATCAGGCCGTTCTGCACCAGACACTGAGGGGTTTGTGATGGAGTGCTCATGTTTGTGTGGCTACACGAGTGTGTGTTCGTGTCAGCGTACAGTAGATTTGTGTGATTTGTGTGTGTGTGCTTTGCCCCCCTCTGTGTAAAGACGTGTACTGTATTTGAGGGAGAGAAAGCAGGGCGGTGCGAGCGACATGTATTCACTCACTCATTATCATGTGAATGCTTTATGTTTCCCGTCAACATGCCTCTGCCAAACAAGGGGGCCCCTGTTTTCCCTGCCAGGGCTCGAGCGAACGCATCGGCCAGGCCCCAACGTGGTGCCATTCTTTGCTGGCACAATTCACCGAGAGTTTAGCTCCACAGACACTGCTGCTGGCCTCATCTCGATTCAGTCCATCTGTACTGGCATCTCAGCAGCCGGCGAGGAATCAGTCTGCTGGAATGAGGTGGGGAAGACTCCATTCAGAAAGATTTAATGACTGATGGAGGGTGTCATACTGATTGGATTTAGATACTTATGATATAATCTGGAGTTATATGTATGATGAGGCTATATTATGATGTACAGCATTCTGTTTTTTAACTATGATAAAAGATGTGAAAACTGACTTAAATTCTGGCTAAATATAGGCTTTATTTTGGAGTAATCCTAAATACCCAATTTTGTTTTTGCATCACTTGCTTCTGCATGATTCAAAGTCGTGTAGTGTGGCACTTTTATTACTCAAATATAAAGGAAGAGTTCATATTTGTAAATTGTGCCCAGTGTAGTTCCTTCTGTCTGTCAATAAAACAAATACACAAAAGCAACTGCACTTTTTGTTTCTTCTTAGCAACAAAACAATCAAGGAAATAATGATCAGTTCATGGTAGCATCTAGCAGGTGACGTGCAGTGCACTGTCACACCCGTGGCTCACGACTCTGCTCTGCTCTCTCTTTTTCATGAGTTTAGTTCAGCTTTGGACCCAGTTGTGTCCTCAGCTGATTGACAGGTAGCTACACTCTTCATTTTTTTGTCAGGCAGACGGGCCAAATATAACTTCCATCATGCCTGTCAGCCTGCTCAGCAGTCAGGTGTGAAGTTTTGTCACTGTTCTCAGGTGACTTTGGAGGCAGTAGGGAGCCCAGCAGTAGTCGTGTGTTATAAACAATGCCCTGACAAAAGGTGGCCGGAGCAGGACACTCATCAGTGTCTGCAGGATTTCTGAGAGAAGGTAGGTTATCACTTCTGAGCACAACACAGTGCAGTGCATAACATGTCTTATATTGCATTGAGTTTAGCTTGTGTATATCCCAAACCTTTGTAGATATCTTAGAAGCAATTATGAGCAACAACTGCCAGAACTGTATTTTCACTAGTGTCATCTTTAGTGAGGTTTAAATAAAGTTATTTTAATAGAATCAGCAATTTAATTGTGTCCCAAAAGAGGCAATGAGGCAAGGCTGCCTAAAAAAAATAAAAAAATAAAAAAAAACAAAACAAAACAAAAAAACAGTCCTTAATCAGCTCCCAGGATGATTTAACCGTCAAATGTGGAAAGATTTTCCCTAAAATCAAACGTGGGCTCGGAGAACCACCAAGCAGATGGCCTTGTCCATTATCATCATCTGCCTGCTGATAGACTACAACGAGGCTCCCCACATCGAAGCTCAGTGTCTGGCTGCTGTTGGGCCACCGATCGGGCCGACCGATTCTCTTTGCCACATAGGTGGAGCGTTAGAGGTCAGCCCCATGGTCTGAGCTCTTACATCTCACTGGGACCAATTTAAAAGCCTGAATAGCCAAAGGTCCTAACAGCACAACTGCCTGTACTCATGCAAGTCAAAGGTTTCAGTGTGTGCTAGGGCAGGGATATGTAAGGGTGTGTGTGTGTGCAAGGAGGTATTTTTTATGCACGCTTCTTCATGCATGTGTGCATTCTGTTGTAAAGTGCTTGCATAAGCAACACTGAGACTACTGTGAGCAATTGCATGCAGCTCACACATATTTATTATGTAGAAATGGGAAGGTGAATTATACCTCAAGAAGACTGTGAATGAGCATGTTGTAGACAGATGCAGTAACCCGGAAAATGGCTCCACTGTGGTTAAGGTGTTATGTATTATGAAGACCACGAGTTATTGTCTATGGGCTGAACTCGGGTGTAGGTGACCTGAGTGTCTGAAGCTTTTTCAGGGTTTGGGTTTGAGCCCTGTAGGAATGGATAGCACAGATCACATGGTATAAAACACAGAATTAGCATGAGGCTGCTGGTGTTGATCCATTTGGGGGGAAAAAAATTGCATACAGTTTATTATATCCTTTAAATGGTAGCTCAGTTTAGAATCTCTTTGATCAGGGACCCAAACTTTAGCACATTTCAAAGTGAATAATGGGCATTTTCATTTACATTTTTTTTTTTTTCAAATCTCAATTTAAGCACTTAAACACAACGTTTGGGCCGCCATAAGCAGACAAAAGTGACTGATTTGGGCAACTTTCAGGATACAGTCTGTCGCCTGCTTCCTCAAAATCAAGGCAATGTGTTTGTCTACTTTCCAATTAAGCCAACAGTGAATCATGTAAAACTTTCCATGGAGGGCTGATTTTGATTAAATAATCTGGCTACCTCCACTTCCAGGCTGACTGTAAAATGACCTTATGATTAAAACATATGTGAATATATGAAGTTCGTTCCAGCACTCACATGCTCTAGCGTGTCTCTGCCAGAGTGAGCCACTCTAACTGCCTTTATTTCTTTCACACTTATTCCAATTAAAAGATGACGTGTGATTAAAGGACAGCAATCTGCTTGGTAATGTGTATAGTGTGTGTGTGTGTGTGTGTGTGTATGTTTAACAGAGACAGAGAGAATTAAACAGCGTGTGTCAATGTGATTTTATCAAGTGCTTCTTTGTCATGTCATTATTATCTTGGCCTGTTCATATATATATGTGTGTGTGTGTGTGTGTGTGTGTGTGCATTATCTTTGCTTTGCAGTGTGTCGTCTTTGCTATATTGGCTTATCTGATGCCTGCACCGGGAGTTCTCAGTTCACTCATCGGGTTAATTGACCTCTGGAGACGTTTTTCTCCGCAGTTATAATGACGGTCTGGATTAAATGATTATTCTGCATTGGTCTTAGATGTGGAATTTGTAAGGGCTTTGATTTCTGAGGTGGCTCATTATTTATTTATTTTTTAAATGAGGCATTTGAACTTACAATCTCTCACATTTTAAATGTCTTTGATGCATGTGTCAGAAAAAAGAAATGCTGCTGATGTGGAACGCTACATCAAAATCAGACCAACTAGCTTTTGCAGTATGGAGATTCTGGGGTTTCCATTTTTAAAAGTGCATGATTTTTCAGATCAATGATCAATATTTCCCCACCACCCATGAAACTTTCAAAGAGATGCATCAAATTAACTGTACTATAAGTAAATGTAGTTAACTGAAATAGACTTGGGTAAACGACAGTGCAGAAGTTAAGTATGTAAACATGATAAATAATGCAAATAATAAATGATGCAGAGTAGAAATGAGTGCATTCATGCCAGTTTGGTTCTTCTTACATTGTTTGCCTTTTTTTCATTTTAATAAAACGATGTTAAAACCAGAGCTACCAAGTTCTTTTTTATGTCTGCATTTTAATTACAGTGGTTCTCCTAGGCACTTTTACAATATTGGGATTCACACACACATGTCAGTGGGTCAGAATACCTCAGAACTCCAACCCTTTGAATAGTGAACGACCTGCTTTACAAACTGACATGCATGTGAGATTTCAGGCAGTTCATGTTCTTTTTTTCAAACAGTGGTCATCTAAATTGAACTTCAAACATGTCTGTAACTTGCTTATGAAGTGCTTGGCTTTCTGAAGCTTGTCAAAATGAAATGGGCACTGAGCGTCCCATCTTTATACATGAGACACAATTGGGCCCTGTTTCAAAAGTGACAAATATGGAGTACATTACAGCAAAGACTAGAGATTGTTTGAAGATTGATGGCGCACAACACACAGTGATGGTACAGTGGCTTCTTGTCAGTGGTATAAAAGGACATCAGAGAAATGGTCTCTGATAATCACAAATGCAAATGAGACAGCTACTGTGTTTGCGCTAAAAATACATTTTTGTGTTCATTGTATTGTTCTGAAAAGCAGTCACTGAGACTCAGGTTTGCATAGAGGTCATTCATCAAGCTGATACATGCTGAAAGGCTAGTTGATCATATTTATCAAACCAGTGTCAAAAACAGTGTGCATGTTTAGAGAAAGTACAGCGATAACAGTGAACTTAAAAGTGAAAATTAATAACCGTACTTCATAAAGTTTGAAAGGAGTGTGATGAGTTTATGCTACTGATACCAAATGTGTTAGCAGTGCTTTTTAGATAACCGTGCTGATACTGACACTGCGCCAGGCTTTGGAACGTTAATGTGACTTCACAAATTTTGTCAGGAACGGCTGTGTGGCAGTTAGAGTAGGACCCAAATGCAGGACTCGGGAAGCACGATGTAAAAACTCGAAAACAGTTTTATTGCTGAAAACTTGCAAAACATAACAAAACAAGAGTCAGGAACAAATTATCCAACGAGAAGTTTCACTAAGGAGAAACAAAAGCAGGAACACACACAGCTAGAGGGAGGACGCGACGAACAGCAGAGAGATGCAGACAATAGAAAACACACAGAGAAACTCAGGGCAGAGTGGACACACCTGGGGAACACACCAGAACAGAATCAACCTGACGAGACAGGGGAAGCAAAACTGAACATGATACACACGTGACGAGGAACTGTCAAAATAAAACAGGAAGTGACTAACACACACAGAGACCCAGACTAAGACGCAAGAACTTGACACTTGGACTGAAGATAAACAAACATGAAGACATGACAGACTGGGGAGACAAAAGGACGAAATACAGAGAGGGCAAGAGAACAGGAAGGAAAACAAGGATCAGGACTACAAACATATAAACTACATGACCAGGGAATGTTACTACACGACAATACAAAACCAAAACAAAGGACTCAGAAAAACTCCTAAACATCTCCAACCTCAAAACCCTGGGTCCAAGACCATCCATGACAAGTAGTAGTTTCACTGAGAAGTTTTAAGTGGACAGTTTTAAGTTTTTACACCTAAAGACAGTCTTAAAATATGACTTGCAGGCGCAAAGTGTGAAAATTAGTTTGAAGTGCATATAAAATAACCAGCTTGTAGCAGTTCACAGCTACAGTGCTGTGCAAAAGTCCACCCCTCATTTCTTTATATTTTGTTTCCAAGGACCCAGAGTTTTATACATTTTTTAAGTAGCCTTAAGCAATTGTCCTCCATAACAATGTAGGAAAAAAAAAATGTATCTTTGGGTACTTTGTTACTAGCAGTCTGTCACAAAAACACATCATTTGTTCCCATTTTTTTAGTTGACTCTATGAAAAGTGCTAAAGATAACAGTTTGACAGGCATAAATTTGTATTTTTACACCAACAAAGTGATTCCCAAAAGGCTATTAAATGGAAACGTGGCACATCTCGGCATAGTGTGCAATGTGTCCTTAAAAAATCTGAGGAAACAGAACAAGTGGAGGAGGAAAGAAGAAGTAACAGGCCTAAAGACTACCTACAGTCGATGAACCATATCTGAAAGTCATGTCCTTAAGAAATAAAAAAAAATTCAGCAAAGACCTGACACAGGACCTGAGAGATGCATCTACTGTTCACCAATGCATCATCAGAAATGGTGTCAGGGGAAGATTGGCTCTCAAGAAGCCATTCTTAAGGAAGGGAAACAGTGAGAAAAGGCTGAGGTATGCCACATTACACAAGAACTGGACTGAAAATCAGTGGCAACAGGTCTTATATAGTGAGTGTCCACAGCCATCTGTAAAACACGGTAGAGGCTCTATCATAGAACATTTCTAATTTTCTTAGCAAAATATAAAGAAATGAGGGGTGGCAAAACATTTGCACAATACTGTAGCTTAGAGTTACATAACAGTTAATAGCCTTAAAAGACATGATATGTGTCTGAGAGGAATTTAACTTGATGTGCATATAAGGTAATTAACTTTCAAATTCATCAAAGAAATCATAACTCTCTTACAAAATTTGCTCCGGTACTTTATTCCCGAAACAAGCAGGCAAGTCTCGCTTAGGTCAGGACTGTGTGCAGACCACGTGCTTGCTAATCACCAGGTAAATTTTCCACCAAAAATGAATATGCAGTGTTTTAGAACAGAACTCTTCATTTGTTTTATTCACGTGTAGATACATTTTATATGAGTGATATTAAAAGGTCTGATCATCAATGATTAATAGTTGTTGTGCTGTAATGTAGGTTAGGGCCCGTGAGGCTTGTGAGCTGGAACGTAAAACAAACAAATCATTCTCTATAAAGGAAAACATCTCTTAACACCCTCTCCACTGTTGCCTGCCTTGCACTGACCTGTATTGCCAGTAACAAAATGAGCTATGATGACGAAGTCATGAGGGCTTTTTTGTTACTTGTTTACATTTGTTTGAGGCACTCTCAAGGACAGTATGTGTGTTTCTTAATACTAAATGAGCATACGCTCGAGCGTGCGCGCTCACTCAGAGGCATTCACAGCTACACAATCAAAGAAACAAACTAATGATGTCTTTTTGAAACAAACAACTTGATTAAGACCCAGGAGGGGAGAGAATCAGGTGTGAACACCGTGGGTCATGAAATCATGTGTGAACCAATGCCAGAGCTGTGTTTTCAAAGACGTGGTTTGTATGCTTTTAAGAACCGCTCCACGTCCTGTGGGAGTTTGTTTGGGCATGTTGTCTCCAACATGGCTCCTCTCTACCTGGTTATCAACTCCTGGCTATGCACACTAGCAGGAGAGATGAGCGAAGGTTTGCCTTTGGGAGGCACGTCTGTTTTGCTTGAAGCTGCATTTCTTCAGTGTCCACTGAGCAGTTCTTTTCCTTTACTTGTTGTCTTCAGAAGACAGAGGTAAACACTGTTTGTGAGGGTAACTAAAAAAACCAAAAGACACATTTTTGACTATAGAACCATTAGTTTAATAATAATTGGATGTGGTGCTTTAGGTTACAAGAAGTTAATCTTTACCTTTATACCAGTTCAGGGCATACACTTTGATCCACTGTGAAAATGTAAATAAATAACATTTTAATTATGGACAAATTCTTTGCAGTAATATTCTCACTCTTAACTCTTATTTTCACTTCTCTAATCATGTGTCCTCGGGGATGCAATCACAACTAAAGGCACTCCGCAGTGATTTGTTTTACTGGTGTCAGTTTGCTCTCAGAAGAAAAATAAAGAGCTGAGTGAATTTACTTCATTATACTACAAAGAAGCATACTATCCTTCAGAAGACTGTAACTGTAAATTTGTAATTTACATGGTGATAATAAGTCAATGGGGTATATTCAGCTTATTTCTGCAGGCCCCCTGTGAGTAAAACTTTGGTTTACCTGATATTTTTTAGCAAGGCTATTGCTTTTCTAATGGCTCGGTCACACACTCACCTAGAGCTTGAGTGTGCAACACAGGTCGCCTGGTGGGAGGCAGCCTGTCTCCAAACAATTGCAGTCTGACTCAGACTGACTGCAATCATTTTCAGACAGATTGGCAAAGGTTTGCAGGTAACCGCCTTTTAATTTATAAATGCAGACAGATTGCCAAAATGTTGCAATTAATCTGAGTCGGTTTGCACCAGTGAGCGGGGACTTCACTCAACTGGTTGCTAACTGGTTGTATTCTGTCTATATTCCTATGTGAAAGCAAAGTTGCAGAGCACTTTTATTTTAATGCAGTTAATTGCCATTCCGCAGCAACTACGTCACTATTTATGGAGGAATTTCAGAATTTTGGTTTCAAATCTATGAGGTTCTGACTGAATTCTGAATGTAGTTAGTACTGTTGCCTCACAGCAAGAAAGCACTGGATTTGAATCCATTCCTTCTGTGTGGAGTTTGCATGTTCTCCCCATGTCTGCGTGGGTTCTCTCTGGGTACTCTGGCTTCCTCTCACAGTCCAAAGACATGCAGTTAGTGGGGTTAAGTTAATTGGTGATTCTGTGAAGCCCAGAGGTGTGAATGTGAGTGCGAATGGTTGTCTGCCTCTTTGTGTTGGCCCTGCGACAGACTGGTGACCTGTCCAGGGTGTATCCCACCTCTCGCCGTATGGCAGCTGGGATAGGCACCCTGACTTTAAAAAGCGGAAGAAAACAGATGCATGGCAACAGATTTACAACAGATTTGGTGATTATCACAGTTCGGTGTATTATCACAAACAGATTGCATGTAATGGCCAACTTGAGCCCATTCGATTGCAAACTCACAGCAGACTGGCTCCACCTTATTCCCGTTTTGACATAACAAAGATGCTTTGAGGACAGCAGTTGACAGACATGGTCCCTGTCTGCGAAGCAACCATTTCAAAGGTGACAAGCTTGCAAGTTCATTGCACATGGTCAAAATAAATTTGGGTGTGCCACGTTCTCAAACTACCGTTTTACCTAGTGTGACTGTAGCATTACAATGCTTTCATCTTCCTTCTTCAGGTAATAAAGTAAACAATATCATGCTTAAACAGAAATAGTCATATTTGCACACATACTAATAGACACATTTTTAATGTGATTAAAGTTGAGAAACTACAGTGAAATTGATAACATACACAGAGAGATTTCACTTCCTGCTTCTCAACTGACTCAAAAAACTGTACATCCTTCCATTTAGTCCCATGAAGCCCTCTCAGAGTCTGAGGGAAACTACTAAAGAAAGCTGCAAGTGAGCATCAGCTAACAAGCTTGAACACAGAACACGCACACAGTGCAAACAGTAAAAAGTCAATTAGAGATAGAGAGGGCAACACAGTACTCGAGAGAAACTTCCAGAAAGGTTTGTGATCTGTGGCCGTTAAAGAATTTTTCACTCATGGCATCTACAGCTGGTGGTGGCGTGGTTACCATGGAAACTGACATTCCCTTGAAGGTACTTGGCAGCCACTGGCAATTGTTGAGCTTGGGTAATGGTTTGAAATTCTCTACAAAGTGCCTCTGAGGTTGAGATTAAATTCAAACTGTTGGCAGTGGACTCACGCAGTGACTTATCACACTGTTGTAGAGTGAATGATGGCATTTAGAGAGGGGAGATACAGTATATACTCTCACCTATTGCTCACTACATCAACTTTTTTATTTTGGATCTTTTGTTTCTGGCTGCCTCATTCAATAAAACACTGCTCCTTGCATCGTTAGTCACTGAACTTTCATTCATCGACCCATCATATGTGGTCTGCGCTGCTTTTACATCCACTGTTACACAAAATGTGCGTCATTTCTACGGAGATATGCGAAATATTAACTGTTAAAATAGCAGCATGTGCAGCAATTTTGTCGCCCCCACCCCGCTCTCTTCCAATTTTCCCACCAGCCTTTGCTCCATCTGAATAAGTTCTCCTTAACAACTGCTGAAATGATTATGCCTCCAAGTGCAGAACACTCCAGCCGTATGTGGCAGGTAGTGTGAAGACTTGCTGCTGACGTGTGAAGCATCAGCCTCACACCTCTGCTTGTATCACCAGCTCATGCAGAAAATATGAAAGGTTATTACCCTGTGCTTGTTTTTCTTGTTTGTTTATGTTTTTTTTTTATTTCTTCACACATGAAGGGAGTGTAAAATGGTTTTCTACTGACCAAGAGCGTGACTTTATGTTCACAAGATTATAAGAACTCAGCTCTCTGCAGAATATTTGTATTGGTAACATAAAACAGAAGTACTGAGGCGTTGTTTTTTTTTTTTTTGCTATATGAGCCACAAAGCTAGTCAGGCTTGGGGTCCCTATAGGGGTAAAAGAACTTAACATGTAACATGAAGGTCTTTTGTATGTATTTATAGCAATGCATATACCTGTACGGGAAAAGCATAGGCATCTTTTTTTGTTAAAGTGTGTGTGCCTGTAGGAGATTGTAAAGCTTATTTGTATGCCACAGAAGCTGCTGTTGTTTCTAGGGCTCCTGTAGCCTGGGTGGTCAGTCTCTGTTCAGCTTGAAAGAATCAAAGGTTTTCAGCAGAGGACAGACTGGAGCCGCCAGCATCGCCGCTTTTCAAAATACTTTGAATGCAGCTATAGTGTGGGACAATGACGCAGTGTTTTTCATGAAAAGAACAGATATCTTAGAAAGTGAATCTTTGAAATTGAAAAGTATTAGAAGTCTCGAGAAAGTAGCAAAGTGACAGAAATACCCAGTTAAACCCGCCCCCATTTTTTTCTCTATCTCTCTGAAGATGTCGTGTCAGTGAAAAGCTTTTATCGCTGATTATAACATTCAAAGTGCTTTAAGTGAAGGTAAAGATCTCAAACACTCACTGCAGCTTAGCAGAATGTCACTTATCAATCCAGCACTGGACCATCTCACTGAGACAGCAGATGTAGCAGGCATCTGTTGCATGTTGTACATACCGACTCGATGACAGGGTTGTGCCATCAGTTTCAGAACGGAAACCAGTAATTGGGGGCATGGTGATTTGGGGAATTTCAGGGAATGTGTTGTTTTGCTGGCGCAGTCGGTGGGCACAAATTGGCATTGGGAGGTGTATAAAAACATAGAGTGAACCCATAATATGCTTAAAAATGAAGACGCAAACATATCTTCAAAGTGCTTTCTGTTGTGTACTCTGTGGCCGGGATGCCTTATGAAATCACAACTTCGGTATTAGACTTTTTTTTTTTCTATAACGCTCTTCTCGTCAAATGGAAGAAGCATTGTGTGCTGCTTAAAACTGAAAAGCAAAGTCAAATGGGTTGATTGCTGCCGAATGTGATGATGACAGCAATAAAGATGATGTTGGCGGTCTGTCACATGCAAGTCAATGCACTCACATCCAGTTTCCATTTGTTTATTTATTTATTATTTTTGCCGGGCTGATATAGAAAAAACAAACAAACAAAAAAAAAACATGTTAGTTTGGTGGCAGTTGGTATTGAAGAGCAACTCATGGTGATGGGAAGATGAAAAGATGATGATGCAAAAAACTTTCCGATTTGCATTTCGATGGCCAGCATGTTCTCGGGCTTGCGAGGGAAGTTCTTTTAACTGCGTGTGCTGCAGCAGGGAACACGTGACGTTGCGTTTATCACATGTGAATGATGACTTTTTTTTTTTTTGGTAGATATGCATCCATGCTCAATAATTACTTTATGCCTACTGCCGGGGAAGGATTTAATTAACTGCCCCCATGTCAGAGTAGATAATTAGCCAATAACACACATGCACAGGCACACACTTTCTCTCCTATACACACATAGACTAAGTCCGTGTGCTTGCCATCCTAATGCCTGAGACTGGAATGTATTGACTTACGTACTGTCACAGGAACCTAAAGTCTTGATTGGCGTTGCTCAAGAGGCAGTTGCAGATGGATATTGAGTAAAGATGCAAGGAGCAGCTGAGCATGGTGTGGGTTTTGTCTGCCTGCAGAGAGATGCTAATGTTGATTTTTCTGTTTAAACTGATTCAGCAGTGTGGTGGTGCACTGTATGGTTGGCTCAGCTATACTAATGCTCACTCACAAAACACAACAGTAATTATGTTCTCTCTTTTTTTGTTTTGCAGGTTCAAGGTTTGATCTACACACAGGAAAAGGTAAAAAAGAAAAAAAAGTTCAACTTACTTCCAGATCTCTTTCTTTGCTCTTTTATTCCCTTCCCGCACACAGGGGGAGACAGGATGATTAGCAGGCATTAGGCTGTATCTGTATTTGTGTGTGTTTTCAGGTTGTGTGTGGATGGATATAACAGCATTATTTGGGAGATTTGTGGACTAGTTTGTCTTTGTTTTCACTGCACACACAACACACACATGCATGCGCAGCAGGCTGTTGTCCTAATCACAGTGAACATAAAATGTGGATTAGCGGCGGTCTTATGGTATCAGTCATAATCACACACAAACACGTTCTGAAATGCTCCAGCACATAGGCACCTGCTGCAAAAAATGAAACCAGCACATGTTTTAGGTCTTCACGTGATTGCTATTCAGCCATTTCAGTTTCTAAATATAATTCTGTTAAGTTTCTTGAAAGGCCCGATTCTGTGACACTCAACGGGACATTTCTCCCAAGTGATTTCACTAAACGTGCGAGCATAACAGAACATCAGCATTTTATCTGTCCTGAGATTCATTGTGTTGTTTATGATGACAAATATAGCCGTTTTTGGATTTTGCTATCCAGGCAGTATTTGATCATTATTGTGATAGTGCACCTACAGCTCTTTTTGGTCTATTTCTGGCAGATGGAGTCTGTAACGGTTTATGTCTGTGGCCTTCCCTCTGTAGATCACAGAGTATTTTAGTCCAGAATAATCCCCACCATCTGCTATCTCCTCTACTACATTTTAGTGCTCAGTATCGCTCCGTCTATCCGTCACTCTTTCCTATTGCATTTCCTCTTTTTGTTTTTTGTTTTTTTTCAGCGTTTCTCTGTGATCTCTCCCAGCTGTTTTTTTAAATTGAAATGACCCTCTTCCTCTCACATTCAGCCTTTCAATCTCAGCCATGTCCTAACTCCTCTCAATCCCAATCCGACTGCTCCTTCTTTCTCATAGGTTTTTAATTTTCTAACTCATTCTTTTTTTTCTTTTCTGTCCGTACTGTTTTTCTTCACATTTTCCTCATGCTTCCTTTTAGCGTAGCTTTTCATCTGTCTTGTTCTCTTTGGATGTGTCCGCACACCCTTTTGCTTTTCCTTATTTATCCTTTTCTGTGCCCACACACATGCTCAGTCCGTCCATGCTACACAGACAGTCAAATCCTAATCTGGGCTTCCATGAAAACACACTACATCCTCTAGTTTCTAATTGGAATGTCCTAAAAATCCATTCTATTAGAAATGTAAAGAACTACATTTATTTCTTCATTATTCCAGCAAAACATCTCCGAAGGTTACAATCATCATTTGTGAATCCATTGAATTTATTGATAAAGGCTTTCCTAATTTCTTCATAACTACATGCCCATACTCCCTTTAAGACAATTTTTTTTTTCTGATTGTCCATCCCTGGCCTGGTTCTCTGAAAAATAAATAAATTGAAATTCTCAAATCTGTTAGTGTGCCTTAATCCAATCCACAATATGAGAGTGGACAGCACTCAAAACAAGTAACAAAGTTCTGCAACAGCAATGATGATAGCAGGGCATCTCTATTCAGTAAATATTGTCTCATTACCTGCTTTATGTGGGACATAATGGTGAATTTAGTCATTCAGTCATAAACTATGTAAAACAGTGTTTATGTATATAGTATGTGTCTGTTACAAGGTGCATATGGCTGTACATGTAACAAATAAAATGTTATCCTCTTCTATCCCCTTATAAAAACATCTTACATCAAAGGTCTCATTTACAATGGTGCCACGCATGTACATTGGAAATATAAAGTTTAAAATATTTGTCTGTATACACATATATATGTGCAAAAACTCTTACACATTATCAGTACAAGAAAACATTTTTTAGTGATACAATATTACGCACAGCTTGTGGTTCTGTCTCCTGAATATGATATGGTTGCAATGGCTTTTAGCATTAGCCTAGCTGAAAATACTCAGCTCTGTTGAGTAGGGCATCAGTCACACAAGCCAACAACCTCCTGACAACCTCAGGTTGATGGCTGTTGCCAGGTGAAATCCGTTGCAAAGAGGGTGCTGCACCAAAAACCTCCTTGTGATTGCTTTGGTTGCTAGCAGATTGCCGCAGTTGCATGTGGCAAATTAGAAAATGGAGATCGTTTGCCTTCAAAGTAAAAGTAGTGCCTTTTGATAAGTGTTGGTTGCAGCTGTAAGGCACAACTTTTTGGTGTTCTCTGTTTCTGGTTTGAGTCACACTCTTCAGTTTCACAACTGCTTGGCGAGTAGTTTGAGAGCATTTGAAGACAAGTTGGCATCTTCCATGAAAGCTACTGGCGACTGCAGCAACCTGCTAGCGATAAAAGCAATCACAAAAAGGTTTTCGGTGCAGCACTGTATACTTCTTTGCAACCGATTTCACAGCAGGGACTGCTAGCGACTGCCAGCAACCACTTGCCAACCAGTCGCAGAATATACATTTTTTCCTTGTGATCGGTGGTTTACAGATGGATGCTGAACGGTTTCTAGGCCTGTGTGACTGTGGCCTAAAGTGGCGTAAACACGTTGGGACTGTACTACTCTCTTTTACTTTCAACTTAAGAAAAGGAAAACAAATTTAATTTTACTTCATAAATGAAAAAGCAGTTTTGGTCAACCTCCAGAAACCCCAGAGTACTCCACAGCAGAGTGGTGGATTAAACTTTCTGACTCAGATGGAGCAGGTGGGTGACAATGCTGTGTTTACAGCCAGAGCTGCGACTATATTAAGGAAATCCCCTCATGTTGATGACAAAAAGATGCAGCAACTGTTGGAAACTAAGCATTTAGAGCAGATTGACCAGATTACAACAGTCAAGCAGGAACTGTGGAGGCATCTTTGAACACTTCAACAATACAGACCTACTCTACCATAGTTGAGAAACCAAGCAGACAATGTCAAGATGATGAGATGAAACACTTCTTGTGCGATTTTAATACATCTAAACGTGTTTGTTGAATAAAACATGAGAAAAGTATATTTGCGTGAGAGATATTAGGTGTTTTAAGGTTAGAGAATCTGCTTGCTTGAAAAATCTCATTTGAAATATGGAAGGCTCTTGCCTTCCTCTAAAGGCACCACTAACATGCCCAGGGAAAAGGCACTTGACTCTCAGCTACTCCACTTCCGTTGTTCTGTGGCAAATGGTACATGACTACTGCAGAAATCCTCAAGTGTGTACAACTGCATCTCTTTTTCTCTCTGCTCCCTTCTCCCCGACTGATGCTCTAAGTGAGACTGAGCTCTTTGTCAAATTATACAGCTGAGAACATGACAACAACATTTCACTTACCGCACCGACATGAGCATTAGTGACACTCAGGATCTCTACAGAGAGAAATTCAGTGTGCTGTAATGTAAAGAGCAAAGTACAAGGTTTACGCTCCTTGATATATTCACATAATAGTGTGCTGCGTGTGTCTCTCAACAGCAGCGATGGCAATGGAGGCAACCAAAATACACACAGGTATGACATCAGCATTGGCGACTTGGTTGTCAGCCATGTACAGCACATCTCTGTACCAGCACACAGCTGGATTAACAATGCCTTGAATGGATTAGTGGGAGTGTGTGTGTGTATGTGTATGAAAGTGAGAGAGTCAGACAGAGACTGAATGATAAAACATGATGGTGACTCCTGTGTCAAGTGGGTATTTGATAAAGCCGGATACCTTAAACAGATACTGATAATACCCCGAGATCATCATATTTTGGCTCGATTTTTAATGACATCACAAAACATTGCACTCCACTTGTACATGCAAGCTCACACACACACACACACACACATGCACAAACACACACACACACACACACACACACCGTACAAAACAAATCATATCCTCGTCATCTGACCTAAATCCATTAGTACCAGGAGTCACAACCTCTTCCACCCGTTCCTCTCCCTCAATTTCCTGCTCTTCCACTTCTGCCTCTCTCATTCTTTCCCCCTTTGTTGGCTCTTTACCTGGTTGAACAGCGAAATTAGACATATAGATGTTTACAGCTCAGTGGACACTTCAGTTTTTTAGCCCATCTTCATGCTACTCAGACTGACACATTTATCAGTTTTTACCATTTTTTCAGTGACAACATTCAGGCAAAACAGGCACACAGCTAAATATGTGATGGTAAAGATAACTCTCTTGGAAATATTTGTCTTTTAAAGCACATAAAAAACTGTTTGTGTGTGTGTGTGTGTGTGTGTGTGTGTGCTTGCATATGGGTGTGCATGACAGGATTGCCAGCTGGGCCATTTATGCTAAACTGCAAGTGTCTCTGCTCCTGTAAATTGCTTTGGATTGCTGTTAATAGCTACTTTTGCCATTTGCCTGTGAGACCAATATTAAAATCTGCCATGATGTCATTCTTCTGTTGCTCTTTCATCCTCACTGCTGCAATATGTTTCTTGGATTACTGGATTTAAACGTCGCATAGTGCTCTAAGAATGTCAGTAATGAATATAAGGCGTGCAAGCTGCTTGACTATTCAAAACGCTTCTAATTGAAATGCTGAAAAGACAGCTCTGGCTAATCAGCTTAGAGATGTAGTCCACAGCTGACAGATAATAAAGAGGATCTTGGTGCTGAAGAGTCTATTACCACCCCTGTAATGAGAGTTCATATAATATCATTCGAGGGCAATGGAAGAATGGGGAAGTTAGGAGCGAGTGGGAGGCTGGGAGAAGAATAGGATCGGGGGAAGAATGAAGAGGTGGCTCCCTTTGTTCGAATTTAAAAGATGGTGCAACAAGTAGAACTGCTCCAGGATCTCAAACTGAGTGTGGGTACACATCAGCACTAATGACCAAATGTGGACTGTAGCAAAAGAAAATAACTTGTGAACCCCTTTTTTGCTTGTGACAATGCAACAAAGGATGGTGTGGGTGAAGGTCTTAAAGTTGACCCAGTGGCTGTCACAAGACTGAAAGCAATGGCCTCCTATTTACGGTTCCTTAAAAAAAGGCACTGTACATGGGACACAGGAAAATCTAGTATATAGAAAAACTCCAAAAGGAACAACCTCTTCTGCTTTTCTATCCTTCAAACATTTCTAACCTTCTTAACCTTCAAAATAAAACAGGAAGTAGCTGGAAAAAGGACAAAAAATGAACAACTCAGACCAACCAGAACACACAGAAGGAGCACGCATGGAAAAGAAGATCTCTGAGCAGTGTAAGAGCAAAGCTGTAAGGATTACAACAGAAACCGTAAATCCCACACAAAGACCATGACAGTCGCTCAATAGCAGACAGCAAACAGGGTTTTATAAAAAGTTTGAGCTCATTATTTAGCTACTTGGCCCAAAACTTTACTGTTTGGTTTACCCTCAACTTTTTTTTTTTTTTTTAACTCTAAAGCCAACTCTATTCTACCTGGTGAAGACAAGATAGCAGACAGTCACGGTTAACAATTTATTGGTGAATGTAGTGCAGCATTTAGCAGCTAAAAAAACCCAGATGTTTCCCTCAGGAGTTTTGGACACCAAAGCAGAGTTAAAAGTGAGTGAATATTGTCTTTGTTTTAGTAGGTTGCCAAGAAAATAAATGCGACTGAAAAGTAATGTCAACTTCCCAAAATAATCCACACAAGTGCTTCCAAACAAGTGATGGGATTTTTTTCATCATCATGCAGCTTTATACTTTGGCATAGTTAAATATAGACATCTTGAAATGCATGCTCACAGTGAAGTTAAGGGAAGATTTCATGTGTTTTATTCTATTTAACTTACAGGATAAAATCACCTTATTACCCCCACCAAGGAGGTTATGTTTTTGGTAGCCTTTGCGTGCGTGTCACTCTGTCTGTAAACATGATAGCTCGAAAAGTTTTGAATGAATTCTGATAAAACTTTGTAGGGGTGTAGAGTGAGGTCCTGTTAACAATCCATTAAAATTTGGCTTATATCCACCAAGGTCTTCAAGGTCAACTTAATGATTTATTGGTCAAAAATTAACAAAAAGCCTTATAAATTAGAAAATACAATTCTTACAAGTGTGGCGTGTATTGTTAACATATAGAAAGTACTTTACAAAGATTTAAAATATCATGTCACATCTGACCTCTGACCTCTCCTTCAAGGTTAATAGATTGGCCTGAAGGTCAAAGTAATAATAGTTTACATCCAAATATCATGTCACATTTGACCTCTGACCTCACTTTTACATTTCACATCTGCCTTTCTTTCAGGTTGAACCCAAAATGCGTGATTTTTACTGCACTACAAGCTTCCTAAAGTACGTTTAAAAAGAACAAAGAAAACAAAATTAATATATGTAAAATACAATACTATCCCCTTAAAAGTAAATACTGCACAGAGAGTGAGCTGCCTTGGTCGAGGTTTGCATGCTCTGAGTGATTCTTGTCTTTCGTTTATTTGCTTTGCTGGTTTTTTTTTTAAGGTGTAAAAAAATGGTGGTTTCAGTATGCATTGTGCAACTTTTGCCAAGATCTCTGACTGACCTCCCATTGACATTTCCAGTCCAGTGTGGCTAACATGAACTAATGGCAGTGTAACAGGTGGAACTCCATGGAACCTACTGTAGATTTATTTAATCCCACAGGTATAACAACAAGGGGTTTTGGTTCTCATGACAAAGAATCTCAAAGTACAAGCTCCTGTAAGTAACAGTGTAGAACTGCTGACTGTTCTGTGATTTAGAAGAATGCACCTTGTTTCTGATTTACTCTGTTCTGGGGATTTAGGGATGCAAGCTGTCACTCATTCTCTATCACACATACTCTTTCTTTCTGACCCTCTGACCTCGCCTTTCCACACGTACACATACTCAAATTTTGTAAAGCCAGTGTTTATGAGACAGGCAGAGGTCAGGGCTGTGCAGTATGAGTGGAACGACACGGCTGTCTGTCCAAGCAAATCACTACTGTACCAAAAAAGAGCTGCTACTACAATGTGACTTGAAACTATAACCGAGTCACAAATAACCCTCCCTGTTCTTACCTTCCAGATGCCACTTCTGAAGAATGTGATTTATAATCCTGTTAAAGTTGAAAGTTGAAACACATACCACTTTGAATTAACACTTCGTGCCACTTAATTACTGAGAGGCCTGTGTGTGATCAGATGTCCACTTTAAACTAACCTGCCCTTGCACTGTCTCATAGTTGGCATCGTACAGTAGCTCCAAGTAACATTGTTTCCACATACTAGATGTCATCTTTGTCCTCTGTGTTCTGCAGTGAGAGTATATTTCTTTCTGCATTTACCACTCAGAGGTACAATTTGCAGTTTTTAGACTGTATCTTTTGATAAAAGGACAAATGATACAATGTGTTAAGTAGAAGGTTTCAGAGTTTGGTAGGCACAAAGGTGGACACATTGCTCTCTCATCCTCAGAGGAAAGCATGTTTGGTATCAAACATCTTGTATAACTACTGGAAAAAAACTAAATGTCGGACTGTTTCTTTAAACTCGCCACAGAAATTAACAGTGGGTTGAGACAGGTGGATGGATTTATCTATTAGTATTTCAAATAATCAATGTGAGCTGTCTTTGCTCTGTCCTCCAGCCTGGGCTACTTTCTCTCTCCTTGTGTAAAGTGGGCATATGCCAGCCACAGGATTGGGAGAAAGAGGGCACTGCTCATTAACGCCAGCAGCACAGAGATTAATCATCACACCTTTAAGTATCTGCGAACGGCGGGATATAAACTGTGAGTTGGGTTCAAAGGGTAGCAGCAATTTGGTAGGAACTTAACATTAAATAGGCCATGACAAAGTTAGTAAATCTGTATCTGTATCTGTACCTTTGACAAGGATATTGAATGCTGTGCTTTTATTGTACTGTGTGCTGAAACCCAAGTAAGTACTTGGATGGGAAATCTGGAACCTCAAAGTGCATGCTCTGTCAGCTGCACAGACACATGTTTGTATGGTTACATTGTATTTGCACTCTTTTGTGTTTCTGCAGCACAGGTGGTAGAAACACAAATTTAGGGAGGTTTGGGTGATTTTGTCCTGATCAGATATTGCATTTTTACATCGGGACATGTTGTGTGTGCAAAGTGAGGGAGACACCCGAGGTCAAGTCCTTAGGTTCAGGCAGTGGCTAGTGTCAGGTGGCTAATTTAGAACGTGTTGTGTCAGAGTAATAGGAGCTGAGAGGAAACCCCCGATACATATCAAACAAACACACACACACACACACACACACACACACACACACACACAGACTGCTCGCCTCTCTGACTCACTGGCTGACTGACTGTCTACTGGCAATGAAAACTTGACAATTTGTCTCAGTGGAGCAATTTTAAGTAAATCATTATATCATTGTAAGTAAATGAAAAAAAATATTTGAGAAAAGAGAGGAGAGGGAGAGGGCTTTATTAAGACAGATAGCAGATGGAGAGGAAATCTGGTAAGTTTGTAGATGGGGGCTGGCAGGGGGTGTTGGGGGTGGGGTTAACAGTTTTTCTGGGATTGACAGAGGGAGTTAGGCAAGGAGTGTAAAAAGAGGGGAGAGAGGCAAGAGGAAGAGCAGCTGTCCTTAGATATCAGTCTCTGAGGGCTCAATCACGGGACATCTTTTAAGTTTCTCAACCTTGGCATTTGGACATCAAGAGCAGTGCAAAGATATGAAAACAGCATCCTAAAATAAAATAGTGGTGGAGAATGTTCTCTCACACCTGCCTTATTCTAAGTAAATATCTTCAACTGATGACTCCATGAAGTGTACGGATATGAAATTCACATGTGAGATTATAATTCTAAGTTTTAAAATGCTGCTCGGTCTGCCACTGTATGCGCTTAGGGGGATTTCATTTCCCAGGGGACCCATTAAAACTGATGACTGTGTAATTTAAGAAGTACAACGCTGACCAGAGGGAGATGAGCCAGTTTTTATATTGATTGACCTTTTGGAAATAAGAGGGTTTTTGTGTGCCAGAAGCACAGGCCTTGAGCCAGGAAAGCAATATGATCCATACTCCTACCACCTGGAGTGATTGTCATAATCACAGGAGTCACGGTGAGGAATCGGCTGCAGTACGCATTGATTTCTACTTCGTCTCGATTGTAGTTTTGGCACACAGGGTGACGACTACATCACCGCACTGTAGCACTGTAGCACTGTAGCCCCAGTGGGACACGTGGAAAAGACCTGTGGCCTATTCATCTTCTCCTGACTCTGTGTTTGTGCTTTTGTTTCTTGTCCTTGCCAACCTCCGTCTGCCTGTGTTGCAGTGTGTCCTAATATTGTGTTATATATGTGAGGAAGACTGATATCTAATGCGCACAAATAGCGTGCCGCCCCATTGATTATGAGGCTATTTGTTTTGTGGCATGATTTAGGCCATGTTGTAGTGTTCATGCATTATGCAGAAACATATTGCACTCTTCACTGTAGGAGAAAAGCAATAAATGTCCTGCTATCATTCTGTTATTCTGGGAAAATTAAAGGACAGTTATGTAGTTGCTGGGCTCCTGCAGATGGAGAACATTGCTTTCTAGTTATTATTGTTATCATTATTATTATTATTATTATTATTATTTAATCTGGAGAGATGGCATGTTATAGTGTCATTATCAAAGGCAGATATATAGATGAAATATTCTGTTTTGAATCAAGCAGCACAGCCTCCTCTTTGAATATCAATGAGAATAACTGAATATTGAGGTAAGGTCTTTTTTATGTACGCATCTGCTTGGCTGTCATAGCTGAACTCATCTCCTACAGAGGAACTCATTACTCAGCATGGCAGCTTTCTTGTTTCAAATTTTTTTTAAGGTGAAGGCCACTGGAATAATATTTTATTTACACCTCTGTGAATTATTCAGAGGAAGTGTTTCTAGATGGAGCTAGCTAGCTAACTGTCTACTGTCTATGAATGTTTCAGTTAGTCTAATGATCTCGCTCTCTCCCACATGTATTAGTGTGTGCCTGCAGGCCGTACCATAGCTAGCTACTCATCAGTGTGAGGATTCTCTCTCAGCAAAAAGTTGCTGCTTTAGCTGGCACAGAGCAATGAGATTCGGCCTCCCAAACCTCTCGCTGATGTTCCAGATTCAACTCCCCAGGTGTGTGAATGCAGTGTATGTGCACGCGCACTCATGAGCATGCACATCCAGCGCTTGTATTTGCGCCTTTACCCTCTTGTGTCCTGCTATCTTTCCATGCAAATCTGCCTCCCTCTTTCTTTTTGCAGAGTAATTCCTCCCTGTGTTTTCTTTAATCTTACCCATCCTTCCCCTGGTTCATTTTACCACTGTTTGCTGCTGCCTTTTTATCCCGCTTTATGCCTTTTTCCTCACTTTCCTTCTCTTTTTTCCTCCCACCATCCTTTGCTCCTATTTTAACCACTCCTAGATCTGTGCTTTGAAGTGACCACATGGTGAACCTTTTCAAAAGGAGCTTCATAAGGCCCCTCAGCTTTTTCCCAGGGGTGTTTTCTTGAGTGTTTGTATGTGTGTGTGTGTGTGTGTGTGTGTGTGTGTGTGTACGTGCTTGTGAACAATATTTGTCTCTACTTATGTCTCTGTAAGGGAATCTAACCTGTCAGGACTGACAGGACGTTCAAACAATATCCACTTCACATATGTGACTCTAGGCAATAACAGTGTTGCAGATTGAGAGGAAATGAAAATTTTGCAGTGTAGGATGGGAATCAGCGGAAATCTTTTGAAGCTAAACTGTTAGATGTATAGTTTCCCTTTTTACTTTCTTTCTTGTAGTTGTGAGTTGAACTGTCTGGCTTGGACTTGGGCCAGCTGCAACTGGGTCTCCAAAAACAGCAGTCATCAGTTGCTCAGTGCGAGCTCCTTCTTTCCTCCAACACGCACACAAACGCACACGGATACACACTGGTGCTCCTAATTCTCCTCTCTCCGAGCCTTCGAGATTCCCTTCTTACTTCCTCTGATCTTCTGAACATCAATCCCTCATTCCTCAAAGCAAAAACGAGGGGAAGGGAGACGACAAAAATGAGATGACAGATTACCTGCTATATATAGAGCCAGTCCTATGCAGCTTCCCTTATTCATCTTCTCCCTGCGCCCTCAAGACATTGGATACACCTTTTGGTTTGTGACTGCCAATGCAAATAGACTTTCTCTCCCCATTTACAGAGCTCTTGAAATTCAATGGCTTAAGCAGCGTGATTTTCGTAAATGGTGCCGGACCTCGTGGTGAGAATGCGGTAGGAGGAGAATGAGCACGCTGACAGATTGACATTCACACTGACAGCGAGAATCGTTGCTGCAGTGGCAAATCCCAGTTTATATATCATGGATTAGTGTTTGTATGTTGGAGGATGTCACGCACAATTGAAGTCACATTTCACCATTGAAAAAATAGTTGTGCTTGTGCATGTTTGTTAATCTTAGTGTTCATAGACTCAGTATCACAATTGTATATAGAGAAAGAGGAGTGGCCCACAGTTAGCTGCTGTTCAGTACTGTCTAATCATTGCTATAGACAGTCATGTAGCAGATTTACAATCTTTTGGCTGTGGGCGGCAATATTGTAAAGCATGGATTATAACTACAGTGAAAGGTCACAGATAATCTCACTGTCTTCCTTTTTTATTTTGTTATTCTCACTGTTTTGTGCTCTCTCTGCCGTCTCGCTCTCCTTGCATGTCTTTTTCTTCTTGCATCCATTCCAGTATTTTATTCCTTGGTGTTAGAATGCTTGAACTACAAGCTTGGCTGGTTTATATCTGTCCTAATCAGTTTTGACAGAGGTAGAAAAAAATCTGACAAACTTTATTAACATAGTGATTCAGGTTTCCATGTCATCTGCTCAATTACATGCTTTGTTTAATGTTGCCTTACATGAATCTTTAAGGGTTTCTGAGCATGTGTGGAGGTTTTCATATAACCTGCCTAAAGCAAAAAAGTTTCTCTGTGCTCAACTTAAATACAGATTATTTGATTGAAGCACATCTTTTTGATATCCTAATTCCTTTGTAAACTAATGTGTAACACATCTACTGTTCAGTTTATTCATTTTTTTTTTAAGGAAACAAGGATATATATATCTATATCCTTGTTTCCTTAAAAAAAAACAGAGGTGTATGTATATATATAATATATATATGTGTGTGTGTGTGTGTTTGATATGAACAAGTTTTAAAATTTGTGTATGCATTTTACAAACTACTTAATGTATTAATTATTTCTGTCTTTCAGAGTGCAAACAGAGATCTATAAAAGAGCTTCTGTACAATGCATAAAAACACAATTAAGACACTGGTTTACAAAGTAGTTATGTTCTTAAATGAATGGTCAATCCTGTGGTTGTAGCATTATTCTATTACCACATAATTTCACAGTAGCATGTTACATAACTTGACAACATCTGCTATGCTTCAACTTCACACACACACACAAGGATTAGTTAAAGAATCATTTTCTTGATTGTTCGGTTGACGTCCACAAATTATCTTCGACTTTGACATTACAACCCTATACTATAATAGCATTTAGTAGTATTTGAAACACCTGATGTAAACAAAAAAGGAGGGTGGCTTGATATTAAAAATACAAGCAAACAAATGGGAACAAATAGGTTTGTCCCCCAGAGACTTATTGGGGTTTCCTAAATTTAATCCTTTGTTTTAGTAAATATCAAAGACATACAGTATGAGAGTAGCCACTCATGCATTTGCACAGAAGCCTCAGTGTATATTTGTTCATTTGAAATATCACCCTGTCTTTCCTGCACTCCATCTTCTTCTTTTACACTTTCATCTTCTGTCTTGCTCATCACCATATCATCAGCATATTGCTGCGTTGTTCCTCTACTTCTGTCAATGTAGAGTATCACTCCCTTTATATCACCTTTACCGTATTTTCCGGACTATAAAGCACACCGGATTATAAAGCGCAATATCAATGAATGGGTCTACTTTCATACATAAGGCGCATCGGATTATAAAGCGCATTCAGCGAAACAAAACAGTCAGATAAGTCAAACTTTATTCAACTCGTTCACAATAACTCTCAACATTGTTCAGTTGTAACATAAAATACAAAACAATACACTCACTTTTTCAGTTCATTCCTCTTCCACAAATCCATCAAATTCTTCATCCTCAGTTCTGAGGTAAACAGTTGGGCGATTTCAGCATCAAGCATGCCCGGATCTCTCTCGTCATTATCAGTCAGTGATCTTCATGTCACGTGCTACCGCTGTTGCCTTGAGTCGAATAGAGACTGTAGAGACGCTTCTACCTGCTGTTCTCTGTTCAATAACCCACTGTTCAAGTTTGTCCTCTAACTGTGGCCATCTCGCTTTGTTCCCTCGGAAACTCTGTTTGGTCTTCTTTACTTGGCGCAGGTCATCTTCTTGCTTCCTCCACTTCCGCACCATTGATTCATTAATGTTGAATTCTCTCGCAGCTGCTCTGTTCCCATGTTCTACTGCGTGCCTGATAGCCTTGAGTTTGAAATCCGCTTCGTAAGCATGTCTCTTAACAGGTGCCA
>VUQS01031862.1:0-18287 GCA_015108495.1 Heterochromis multidens | reverse complement strand
GCCAAGGGTGGAACAACCAGTTATTAGGTTTAGGGGGCAATTACTTTTTCACACAGGGCCAGGTAGGTTTGGATAACTTTTTTCCCTTAATAAATGAAATCATCATTTAAAAACTGCATTTTGTACTTACTCGGGTTATCTTTGTCCAATATTAAAATTTGTTTGATGATCTGAAACATGTAAGTTTGACAAATATTTAAAAAAAAAAAATCAGGAAGGGGCAAATACTTTTTCGCAGCACTGTATGCTCACCTCATTAATTGAAAAAATTTGAAATACAAATTGAAACTAATTCTATATACATCAATATCTACCACTGAAACAGTATATATATAGCTTAGAAAACAAGGAAAATAATAACAGGTCTGCTTTTAGATACAAATTTCAAGCCAAGGTTATCTAAGCTGAGCTTTTCCGTATAATCTCTTTGCCATATAATTGCTTTTTGAAGATTCAGAAACAGACTGCTACAAATTAAAATACAGCTTGCCTTTTTAAAATAAAAAATCAGGAGATTGTATCTTTCTGTAAAATACAGCTGAATCAGTGTTGAAAGATCAGTCTGCATAACTACAAGTTGGAGAAAAATCTGTATGATCCAGTTCCCTTTGTGCAGTGTTACAGCTTAGATATGGTTTACTTAGCTTAGCATGAGGACTGAGAACAGAGGGAAACCTGTAACCGTAAGTGCAGCTCTGCCTTATGTCATGGAACAGACATGTTCAAGGCTTTTCAGGGTTTTGTTTGTTTGTTTGTTTTGGGTTTTTTTGTCATAAAGTACACTTTTGTCATGAGCCTTTTTTTATTGCTAAAATTAGCGTCCCGTTTATTATCACAGGTACTTGCAGATTGCTAGTATTAGATGACAACTGTCCAGCTCCACCCTCTCATCCATATATAGTCATGTCTGGCTCCAGTAGCCAGGATGGAGATGTCACCCACATCATGTGATATGGATGTGAACACCTACATCTTTTATATACTGTGTATGGAAGCAAGCCACATGTACTGTAGTTCGTGGTCTTATCATAATTTCCAAAAGCAAAACCTGTCTGCCTGTCTTCTTTCCTGTAACATTTTAGGTACACATAGTGCATGCAGAAACACCTGAATTCACTGATTTAATGTTTTGCAAGGACTGCCCTCCACAAGCTTGATTGTAGCTGGGTAGGAAGGAATGCTGCCATCTGCCCTGTCTCTCTTACAAGGGCCTCACAATGGTTTCTGCCAAGAGATGAATGGGTGCTAAAGCTTGAATTCACAAGAGAGAATGAATAATGGCAATGCTGTGCCTTTAAACCTGCAGGCTAATTGGAAAATAATTATCCCTCACTGATGCAATCATTTTTTAATTCTAGAGTTCAAACAAGCCAGTTTATGTTAAAAAAAAACAAAAAAAAAACAAAAAACAGGTGTGTTACATCAGTACAACATACAGAGCAATAATGCAAAGAGATTAAACACTCTGCAGTAACACTACTTTTTATTTTCACACTCATAACCATGCCAGCATCTCATTTGAGCCTCTCTGCTACAACTTGCATTGGCATTCTTGTTTGTGGGCAGAATGTGTCTCTATGAAGATAAACCAGCATTGGCAGGTTCTTCATGCAGATGGTTCCCCATCTATCCACTGTTCAATTGTGTTATCCACTCTGCCAAGAACTCTTCTTTCTTATGACTGATAATAAGACAATGACAAAGGAATTTATTTTGATTTTCTCACTATTTTAACAACCATATGAGCATTACTATCTAGTTTATCTTCGTATATCACCACTCACTGATTAACTATAATGAATAATGCTTTCTGTTTTATTGAGTATGGCCCAACTACCCCTTTCTGCATAAATTAAAGTGTATCACTGAACTGGATGAAAGCACTTCCTTTTTTATGATGTGCTGTTGGAAAACTTGACTTGCAACCTGTCCAGGCTGTATCCCAGTTCTCGCCCTGTGTCAATTGGGATGTGGATAAGTAGTTAAGAAAATAGATGTTGAAAAAAATTGTTATTGGCGATCCTGATCCTGGCATTATGAGTGATAATTGTCTTCTGCCTGGCTGTCAATCGCACTGCATCAGTGGATATTTACATTAAGCCAAGCCTCTCTCTCTTCCTCCGTAGCTGGGTGGCTTTGGAGTTTGTCTAGCTTAGTGGGAAGCACCAAGGTCTGGTTTCACTCACAATCAGTAGCAGGTGTCTGTGGTACATCTTTTTGAATAGTTTTTGTGACACTTTAATTTTCAATTAATGTTTAGTTCAGTTTTATTTATATAGCACTAAATCACGACATATATAATTTTGGGACACTTACATTCTAAGTTCAGCACCTTACAGTACTGCACAGAATACAATATGGAGGGCTCCCCCATTGGCACTCACCACCCACTCAAGTCAACACTTGCAATTCCACCAGCAATGCATTTCAGAATGGTCTCACAAGAGGCTCTCCTGTCCACATTCCTCAAATTCCTTTCTCTAAGCCAAAGAAGCGGTGCATCTGGATTGGCAGCAGCACCGACCCAGATCTCTATGCAACATTGTAGGGGTGTGTCAACCAAGATAGCCCTACAGCATCCAGGACCTTAAGAAACTCAGGGCAAATCTCTTCCACCCCAGGGGCCCTGTCACCAAGGAGTTATTTAACTACCTCAGTGACCTCTCCCCTGAGTTATGGACGAATTGTCCCCCGTATCCTCAGACTCTGCTTCTTCTACAGAAGACATGTCAGTAAGGAGGTCCTTGAAGTATTCCTTCCACCATCCGACTATATCCTCAGTTGAAGTCAGCAGCACCCCACCCGCACTATGCACTGTGTGAGTAGAGCACTGTTTTCCCCTCCTGAGTCAACTGATGGTTTGCCAGAATCACTTTGAGGCAGAGTGAAAGTCTTATTCCATGGCCTCACCAAATTCCTCCCACACCTGAGTTTTTGCTTCATCTACCACCAGAGCCGCACTCTGCTTGGCCTGCC
Organism: Heterochromis multidens; assembly: GCA_015108495.1. Classification (NCBI taxonomy): domain Eukaryota; kingdom Metazoa; phylum Chordata; class Actinopteri; order Cichliformes; family Cichlidae; genus Heterochromis; species Heterochromis multidens. Next base: position 15,311 of record VUQS01031862.1, on the reverse strand, counting down.
GGTACCTGTCAGCTGCCTCAGATGTCCCACAGGTTAACCATGCCCAATATGACACCTTCTTCAGCTTGATGGCTCCCTTCACCTCCAGTGTCCACAATCTGCTGCGGGGTTACCACTATGACAGGCACCAACCACCTTGCAGCTGCAGCTCCATGCAGCAGCCTCAACAATGCATGTTCCATTCAGACTCAATGTCCCCAGCCTCCCTCAGAATACTGTCGAAGTTCTACCAGATGTTGGAGTTGAAGACCTTGCGGGTCGTGGCATCTGCCAGATGGTCGCAGTGCATTCACTATACGTTTAGGCGTGCCAGACCTGTCCAGCATCCCCCCCCGCCACCTGATCCAACTCACCACAAGGTGGTGATCAGTTGACAGCTCAGCTCCTGTCATCACCCAAGTGTCCAGAACATAAGGCCTGTGACCTAGGGTGTTCTGGTGCCACATGCACCCTTATGTTTGAACATGGTGTTTATTGTGGACAATCTGTAATTTGCACAGAAGTCCAATAACGGAACACCACTCGGATTCAGATCAGATAGGCTGTTCCTCCCAATTATGCCCCTCTAGGTCTCACTGTTGTTGCCCATGTGAGCACTGAAGTCTCCCAGCAGGACAATGGAGTCACCACAGGGAGCACTGTCCAGCACCCACCCAGTGACTCCAAGAAGGCTGGGTACTCTGAACTGTTCAGCGCATAAGCGGAAACAACAGTCAGGACCTGTTCCCTGACCTGAAGGTGCAGGGAAGCAACCCTCTTGTCCACCGGTAAAAACCCCAATGTACAGGCAGAAAGCCAAGGGGATACCTACTCCTACCCCCTGCCTCTCGGCGTAGGCAACTCCATACTGGAACAGAATCCAGCCCCTCTTCAGGAGACTTTTTTCCAGAGCTCAAGCTGTGCGTTGAGGTGAGCCCGACTCTATCTAGCCGATATCTATCTATCTATCTATCTATCTATCTATCTATCTAGCTATCTATCTCAATCTCATGAACTAGTTCCATGGTCCAGTAGCCAGCCTCGATAGCTGGGGATTGGACTGCCAGGGCTTTCCTGAGCCCCCCACACAAAAACATGGGTGGGGGGCTCAGGAAAGTATGGACAGGTGTCCTGCTCCTGTAGATGAAATACGCAGCAAACTGACACGTCATATGTATCATCTACAGGTTGAGATATCCATCACCTGATATTCTTCTGATACATCATTACCCCCCCTCCCCATTTTTTTGCGCATTTGTGAAGTTATGCCTGTGATTTTCCACAATATCCACAACCCTTCAAGGCCAGCAAAATGCACCACAATGACACCCCACAACCAATCATTTAAACAAGGACGAAGAAACAAGGTCCTATTGTCCTGTTGTGCTCTAAATAAATATAGTTATGATGAATCTTACGTGTGAGTGTGTGCTAGGCTAGTGCTGTGCATTAAAAGAAGTGAGACAGGTGAAATCCAATCCAACCCGCCAACCGCAGGCCTGAGTGGCACAGCTCTGAGGCCACCTGACAGGCCCTACCAGTCCCCAGCACCCCAGGCCAGGGAAAGCACACCCAGCCCCCGAGAGGGGCAGGGCCCAGGGAGGAGGGGCACCAGGAGGGCAACCAGGAAACTGCCCAACCTGCACCCCTAGGGCTAACCAGGGCACTCTGACAGCACCATCCAGCACCAAACCAGAAACCCCAGGCCTGGATGAGGCCTCAGGACCCCCAGCAGCGCACAGTACCCCACCGCCCAAGCACCCACACGGCAGAACTGGTCAACCATACAGCCCAGATCAGAGCATCAGGGTCCCCCCAGGTTTGGGAATAGGAAACCCAATTAAGTCATGCTGTAACCCCTTAAGTGATCAGTCGCTGCCTACAAGAAAAAAAAATCCTGAGCGAGATCCTGAAGCTGCTACACAGATTAGAAGATAATACAAAACAATCAGTTTATATCAATAATACTAGTGACAATAATGTCAATTGTACACTTATATAAATCCAATCAATAACAATAATATGCTTAGAATGGAAAATTAATAGTGTCGATTGTGGAATTCGTTGACAGGCAAAATCAGGATTCTAGAGTTATACAGAATTGAGACCATGTTTCAATTAAGTGCGCAATTCTTTTATTTAAGGTGGCAGATACTCTTTCCATTGATATGTGCTCAATTAGGAGATTCAACCAATGATTAATACTGAGCGATTGTTTATCTTTCCAGTAGTAAGTATTGTTTTCTTGGCGGTGGCTAGAGCTGTGAGTGTGGGTTTAGCTTGTTTGGTTGGAAGATTGATTGAGGTTATGTCACAGAGTAAGCACAAATGAGGAGATGATGGGATTCTGCAGCCCAAGTTGGAGGAAAACTCTTGAGTGACTTCAAGCCAAAAATGCACAGGTCAGCAAAGCCATAATGCGTGGAAATAAGTGTCTGTGGTGTTTTGAGTACATTGAGTGCAGATATCAGAATCAGAGAAGCCCATTTTATTCAACATGTGTTGTGTGATATGAGTTCTGTGCAGGATTTTGTATTGAATGAGTTGTAAATTGGTATCTTTTGTCATTGAAAATGTATTTTTACAAATCTGTGTCCAGAAATCAGATTCTAAAGACAGTGGAAAGTCTTTTTCCCATTTGGAGATGGGTAAAAGGCCTTCTGCCCTTGATCACGGCCTGACACACATTGCACACGACCCCTATGGCACCTAGTGCAGGTGTGAGCCTACAGGAGGGCAGGCCCATGTCTCCTTTTTGGGCTGCGCTCGGCTGCGCTCTCCCTCGAGCTCCCTCCCCAGGTCTGGCTCCAGGGTGGGGCCCCGGTAACCCTATCCTGGGCAGGGTAATTTGATTTTTATTCTTTCATAGGGGTTGTCTGAATTGCTCTTCATTTGGCACCTAGGACCAATTTGCCTTGGGAGATCCTACCAGGGACAAAAGCCCCCGACAACACAGCCCCTGGGATTACTGGGGCACACAAACCCCTCTACCACAGTAAGGTGGCAATTCATGGAGGGGACTGAATTTTATGTCAATATCAATCTCAATAACCAGTGGTCAAGACATTTCCCTAAGAGTCATGTCAAATGTCACCCTGTGGGTTGAGCAAAAGGAGTTCACTAAATTCTGTAGTATTCATCCTCAGAGTATCATGAATTTCTGTAATATAATAAATGGCAATCTACGTAGGAGTTGTTGATTAGTTTATTTTTTTACCCCAGTATTGGGCCGACTGATTAACCAAGTAATTTTCCAAGCATAGCTAAAAAATGGCTACTTATAAAAAAAAGAAAATATGTATCTGTTGCTGTTTTGTTTTTTTCTTTTCTCTATCCGTGCTGCTTTTTGCATAGCACAGGATACTCAGGCTCCAGCTCATTTCTTCTGATTTAATCTATAGGTTTTCGTTTTAATGAGGCAGTCATTTTTTTCCCTCAGGTGTCCATCTCTTTGACATGGCTCTGCCAAAGAATGGTTCATGCTAACCAAGCACTCTTATTATTTGCTTGCTCAAGGTCACAGAACAATCAAGAGATTGACTATGAGCAAGCTCACTGTTTGTGCCTCAGAGGGATAAACTGGATTAAGGTACTGGGAGGGCTGTGCTGTTAAAGCTTTAGAAATGGCAAACACAATCAGCATGTCTCTACATGCCTTGCCTCTTTCCATCATCTGCAAGGCACAAATCGAAACCCCCAGACAGTGAGATAACAGCAAAACATCTGATCCTTGTGATGCATCTCTTATGGACACATGTGCGTTGAACCAAGCGCATCATCCAAAATGTGACACTCAGTTGATATAAATATTAAAGGCCATATTCTAAGATACCATTACCATCAAAATCTTTCTCTCAGTATATAAATATTGCATGAATCCTAAAGTGCATCTGACTCTTCATACATGAATTGAATATTTTAACCCCTCTAGTATTTACAGTGCTGTAAAAAAGTATTTGCTCCCTCCCTGATTTCTTTTTTTCTTTTGTTGCACATTTTTCACACTTAAATGTTTCAGATCATCAAACAAATTTTAATATTAGACAAAGATAACCTGAGTGAAAAAGTAATTGCCCCCTAAACCTAATAACTGGTTGTGGTACCCTTGGCAGCAAGAACTACAATCAAGAGTTTCCGATAACTGTCTTTCACATTGCTGTAGAGGAATTTTGGCCCACTCTTCTATGCCACATTATTTTAATTCAGCCATACTGGAGGGTTTTCAAGCATGAACAGTTTGTTTAAGGTCATGCCAAAGCATCCTAATTGGATTTAAGTCCAGACTTTGACTAGGCTCATCCAAAACCTTTGTTGTTGTTTTTAGCCATTCAGAGGTGGACTAGCTGGTTTGTTTTGGATCATTGTCCTGCTGTATATCCCAAGTGCGACTGAGCTTCAGGGCATGAATGGATGGCTGGACATTCTCCTTCAGGATTTTCTGGTATAGAGTAGAATTCATGGTTTCATCAATTACAGCAAGGTGTCCGAAGCAGTAAAGCAGCCCCAGACCATTGCACAACCACCACCATGTTTGACTGTTGGTATGAAATTCTGTGTTAGTTTTATGCCAGATGTAACAGGATGCTAACCTTCCAGAAAGTCCATCAGTCCACAGAATATTTTTCCCAAACGTCTTGGGGATTATCAAAATTTTTATTTATTGTTTTTTGGCAAATGTGAGACAAGCCTTTATGTTCTTTTTGGTCAGCAGTGGTTTTCAACTTGTAACTATTCTATGGATGCCATTTTTGCCCAGTCTCTTTCTTATTGTTGAATCATGAACACTACACATCCCTACATTAAAACAGAATTGAGATTATTTCTGTCTATGCAAAATCTCTGTGTATGCAGTTACCGTATGAGTTGTTGCAGTATTCACATATATTGTCTAGTGCAACCACTCCTGGTCATGTCTCTGCAGAGCTGTTGTTTGACTAAGCTGTCTGTAATTATCCTGTATCTTGTCTTGTATTCCTACAGGGGAATGCCATATCCAACATATATAAACCAGTCATTAAAAGTGCAGAAGCATTTTCATACAACAGGATGCCCCTGTGGCTCTTTCATCTGTCCTTGTGCTGCAACAATATTTTTTTCCCATTGGTGACCCATTTTCTTCTCAGTTGCTCACACGTGTCTCTTCATGTCAAACATGTTTGTACTCACAATAATGACCAGATATAAATGGCTCCAATAAAATATCAGAGTCATAAAGCTCAGTGTCAAAACTTGATGCCTCTCCATCAGATATTAAAGCAGACTGCTTTAATTAATCTACTCATACCCAAAGAAAGAAAAAACAAAAACCTTTTTGCAAAACAAATGCACGCAATAAAGATGGATTACTTCACAGGACTTTTTAAAAAAATTTTAACTATTGCCATTTTGAACACCTTAAGCCATGAATTTTGTTTGAGGAAACAGATAAAATTACACAACTACCTATTCCAGGTAAAGTAGTAAACACCTAGCAATATGAAAGAAGTTTGGGATGGTTCAAGGTGCAGGTCTTAAAACAGTCAATACCCTTAAAGAACCATGTATTATGGAATGTGATGGATGGAAACAGTGCAATTGTGAATGATTAAATCATAACTGAAAAATTGAATCATTCAAGCTGAATTATTTACCCAGAGACTCAGAAAAATTTGGATTATTCTTAAGTGCACAGTCCAAACAGTTTCTGGAAGCTTCTTCTGTATTTTTCCGTTGTGCAGATAAACTGACAGGACAGTGAAGAAGACTAATATCATGATCCAGGGTCTGTTTACTCAGTGATTTTGAGTTTTTGGACTTAGACTTAGATATAGTTTCATCTACTTTTCCCCCTTCGTTTATCAGTCTTGTTCTTGGCTCCTAGTTTTGAGTATTATCTTTTCCCCAGTGTTCCGTCCTCTTGTGTCAAGTCTCCATCAGTGATGTACCCCTTGTTTGGTTATTTCCTGTTTTATTTTGGTAACCTGTTGTCTCTTGTGTTTGGTATTAAATTTACTTCCCTTAATACTGACAACTGGTCTGGTTTTTCGTGATTAGTTTCACCTGCGTTCCCCTCCTGTTTCCTCTTCCCTCATTACCTCTTGTATTTATTGTCGTAGTCTCCCCTTGCCCTTTGTCAAGTTGTCCCTCTTAGCTGTGCACTCCCCAGTGTTATTCCTGTTTTCCTCGTGACTCCTGGATTGTGTTCTCCTGTCTGCATTTCTGCAATAAATGCTCACATAATGTCACCTCTATCTATGGCATTCTGCATTTGGGACCTCAACTACCACCATGCTCCGCACAGCTAATAATGATAGAATGACTTGACCACAGGACCCAGTGGATGCTGCAGTGAACTTGGAGGAGAACAAGGTGGAGTGTTTTAGGCTTGTAGCCCTTTTGAGAATACTGAGTGACACTCCTGATGTGAGGGCACGGCAAGTCACTATCTTCACTTTTGTAGCCACAATATCTCAGAAACTGCTTTGTCAGTCATCTCAGCTGTATACTCCCAGGTTCTTCATTTAAAAGAACAGTTACTTTTCCTGGAAAATAAGTCTCACCTGAGTTTGAGCCAGCTTTCACATTCCCACGGTCTGCTTGTTTCCCGCTAGGCCCTGCTTCCTTTTTGGCGAGTCAGTGGTCAGAGGATGAGGAGCCTTCCCCTGATCCTCCTCCATCAGCTGTTAAGAGGAGACGCCGCACTCATCTCCACATCTCCTCCCCAAATTGAGCCAGCTCTTTCGCTTTGATGATGCTTAGCCTTTCTGCCGTTCTCGTTAGAGGTCCCACTGTCCGGCTCGTCTGAGGCATCTGCTGCTCCAGCTTCACAAGCTCCCTCTTACGGGAGGAAGCGGGGTTTTCCCTGTCATTGCTCTTCGCCCCACCCTCAGACTGTTATTTCTCTGGCATCAGTCAACATCGGGTCTCCAGACAGCTCTTTTTCCATGTGTAATGAAGAATTAATTCCTGTGTTTTTTTTTAATCACAACAATCTCTAAGACTGAGGTTTTGTGGCGAATAAAGATGAGCCAGCCAAATTAAAGTCAGCTGAGTATGAGACAGAGTTTCATTCAAAAACTGTTAGTGTTTCTCAGCCAGAAATTTGTGTTTACCTGCTAGCTCACACAGAGACTATTAGTTGTATTCCTGAGCCTTCACAGTCCACCATCTCTGAACATACAAGAGAAAAAACTGAGTATAGTGTTTTTGGGTCTGTGAAAGTTCTGGATTTAAAGTCCCCGAGCCTCTGGTTGTTGAGCCGGCGCAAATTGTTCCCCAGTCTAGATATGCAGCCCTAGCCCTTATGTCCACAGGGTCAGAGCAGGCTTCCCCTAAGACTGCAATTTGTGTTCCCAACTCAGAGACTGCAATTTGTTTTTAATCCATGTCAGCTTGAGACTGTTTGTTGTTTTCCTGAGCTAGCCACCCCAGAGACTGTAGCCCTGCTTGCAGCCACTCCAGAGACTGTTGCTCTACCTAGAGCTTCGACAGAGACTGAGCACCCTGCACCAGTCCCAGTTCTCTGGGTGAGGAGGACCAGGGCCCACCCTGCCCGTGTTTCCAGGTCGAGGGTGGCTAAGCCTTAGCATCAGCCCCTGTTGTTGGAGGAGATGGTTGGGCATCCCGTCAAACTGGGGTGTCCCCACAGTCCTGAGGTTCCCCAGCCGGAGCTGCTGCAACCCCTGTCTCCAGAGGGGCTGCATGCTCAGCTGAGCAGCCCCAGCTTGAGTGCCTCGAGAATCCTGAGTGTCCCAAGAATGTGCTGCCAGAGACTTCAATGGGCCCTGCTGTGCAGCCTGAACTTCCTGCTTCCCCAGAGAACACTGTGTGCCACCTGATCCCAAGTCCATGGGTCCATGTATGCATGAACCCGAGTCTGCCGCTGTCCTCTGGGCCAGCCCCCTACTTCACCCCTGCCTTTGGCCTCTTTCTCCAGATCTTGCCCCATGGCCTGGTCTGGCCACGCCACCTTTGTCTAGACCCATGGCCGGGCCGACCCCGGCCGGGCCGACCCCCAGAACTGTCTTTGTTTTTTAGACTCTTTATGCTCCCTGTTTTTGTTCTCCCCTGTCTTAATGGTCTCGGTTTTTGGCCTGTGATTTCCTGTCTGCAATAAATGCTCACTTAATGTCACCTCCATCTATGGCATTCTGCATTTGAGTCTTCTTTCATGTAAACATAACCCTGCAATGTTCCTGCTAATGTACCAATCTTTGAATCAAAATAAAGTTGGTCCTCCTCAAAAAATAAAAAAAAAACATAAATAACAAAAAAAAACCCCATATATATAACAAAAATTGTACCAAAACACAAAATTAAGTCAACAAGACACTGCTTTCACCTTTACACTATGCTACATTCCTGTTAACTAAAACATCTTTGCAGACTAATAAATATTTTTTCATTTTTTTTCTCTCTGTATATATGTATAATTATCTGAGTTTTGACAAATCATTTAAGCTGTTTGTAGGAGTCTGTCAGCTGCAAACTACATACTTAAAGGATATTTTATAAGCTTTAATAAGCATCTCCAAAGCAAAACAGGTGTGTATATTTATATATGTATAGATTTATGTCTTAGTAAATTGTACATCTGTGAAGATTGAACAGAGCAATAGTTGAACTCTGTTAGAGAAAGAAGGAGCCTCAGAAAAACTTGCAGCCCAGGAGCCCATGGCACCTTAATGTGCCCTTGCCTGCAAGTGAAGTAACTGTGAGTAAAGCATGCTGATGTCAACTTTCAGCCCTACTGTGCCCAAGTGCAGTCTCTCAGAGCCGATAACAGCCACCTTTAGGTATTTAATTAATTTTGACCAACTTAATACTTGTACTTCATAACAAGTGTTTACAAAATACTGCAACTCAAATGACCTTTTAACAAATTGTATAGAAAGATACTGCATGATAATGTCCATAATAACTAGGGATGTGCACGACTACCCGACTAGTTGACTAATCATTGCTATTACATTTTAATTGATGCCAAATGCCGGTAAATTGTTGTGTTCTAAATGTTAAACAGCCATCTGCCACCAGATGGAGCATCGTTGTTGAGAAACACCATAAATCTGTTAATTTAGGCGTGTTCTTTTTGTTAACACTATTATTGTTATATCTTTCAAAGGCATAAGAATGAGATCACGGATACAAGTGGTTGAAATGAGCTTTCTCCGAAGGGTGCATGGGCTCTCCCTTAGCGATAGGGTGAGGAGTTCAGTCATTCAGGAGGGGCTCAGAGTAGAGCCGCTACTCTCCACATCGAAAGGAGCCAACTGAGGCAGTCGCCTCTTGGATAAGGTGTTCCACTCGGGCATGTCCTACCGGGAGGAAGCCCCAGGCTGGAGAAATTATATCTCTCGGCTGGCCTGGGAACGCCTCGATGTTTCCCCGGACAAGCTGGAGGAGGTGGCTGGGGAGAGGGAGGGGCTTCCCTGTTTAGGCCGACCCAACTTCAGATAAGCAGAAGAAAATGGTTGGATGATTTATTGTTTTGTTATTTGAATTTTAACTTTTATTGAAGTGATTGTCGTGAGTTTTTGAACAGCGTGCATCATTCATAATGCACGGCACAATGCACCATACTTTTCAGTCGCAATTTATTAGTTTTTAGGATACTAATTTGTCATATTTTTAAAATACATAAACATCTTTTGTAGTAACATGTTTTCATACCATATTTAACTTTAACTTATTTTAAGTGTTGATGTCTGATGTCTTGATATCTGAGTGTTTCTTTTAGACTAGTCAGTTAGTCTAATTTTTTTTCCTCATTTAGTCGACTAAGAAATTAGTCGCCAGGAACATCCCTAGTAATAACCACATAATATAATGTACTACTTCCTGAAAAGATATTTTAAGTTAATTTTTGCTGTGATTTTTGGAGCACATGTCTGCAGATTATGTGGACTACATGGAGTGTAAGGTTGAGAACCCAAAATGCAGACACAGAAAGCAGGCAGGATTTAACAAAAGGCAAGCCGTTCTATTAGGCTGTTGCAAAAATGTGAAAAGGTAAAACATGAAGTCCAAATGGTGAAGCAAAACACAAAGGCGAAAAGGTAAGGCAAAATGAAATCCACATGAACACGAGACAGGAACATACAGGGAAGGCTCACAGTCTAACAAGGAACAAAAGGAAAACTGGAGCTACTTAAACAGACAGGGCTAATTAGGGGACCGGCCTACCTGGTCTACATAGGCCGGGTCCTTCGAAGACCGTGAAGGCCGGAAGTGGGCAGCTGTTAAGTGGGACAGTCTAGCCTATGACGTGCTGCTCAGGTTACCTAGCAACCATGACACCAGCCGCTAGAAACGTTTTATACAGCATTGTTTGACAGAAATGAAGGCAAAAATCTGCATTTTATCTAATTTGTCTTACTTTTACTGAGTTGTTTCATTGGTATGTGATGTATATGAGGCTGAGAGACCACGGTCCTGTAAAAACAAGATTGTTAGGCTGCATATCTTTAGCAAACAGTAATGTTAACATTAGCTAGTAAACAGTTAGCAGTAAGCAGTTAGCTAATGTAGTTCATGAGACTAGTGTCATCTCACTTTGGCAATATAATGTAAATATAATATGGTCCACATTAAACTTATTGTATTAATCTATGAAACATATTTAAAAATTTACAGCAGTGAAATTTAACTCAGTTTCAAATACTGAGCTTCAGTAAAAATTCAAGGTTCATTTTCCATTTCATATCACTTTATATTGTCTTTCACTCATCTCAGCTTCATCTCAAAATACAAATATCTTTTACAGTGTCTATGTGGATGTATTATATATGTAGGAGACAAATATTGTTCTTTTAATATATTGGCACCACTACATTTGTCTGAAAGCTTACTTATATGGGTAAAAAGAAAATTCAAAAGCAGGGGGCAGGGGAAGTAAAACTACAGTAAATAAAATGCACAAGAGACTAATAACTACCAAATAAAATGGGAAGTAACTAACAAATACAAAGGTTAGACACACACCTACACCCAGAAACTTTACACTAAGGGAAACATTGGGGAAGGCTAGAAAGAATTTACAAGAAACTCAAAAACTAAAATCCAAAAACTGTCATAATAAACAAAATCACAAAAAGCACAAAAGCCCTGGGACCACGACTACACAACCTTTACTGGTAATAGATTATTGTTATTATGCAGTTACTGAAACCAAATACATTATGCCTGCATACCTGCTTATCTATACAATTATGGTTTTATGTTCAGCTTTCATATATTCTAGTGCATACACTAGTATTAAATAGAGGATTTTTTTGTTTTTCTTTTTTTTAAGGGATATGAACTCCTATAAAGAAACTAAACTACAAACCCTAACTATCCTTTAAGGGTTTGGTTAATTATTATTAACTTTATATTAATTAATTACTATTAACTTTGACTATAAAACTTTAATCAGATAAGGTTTCAGGGGAGAGTTTCTCAGTTCTGTGAGGTGCAGTTTATTCCACAAAATCTTTAAACACCTATTCTTTTTGAAACAATGACAGAGGAACCTGTTTGGCTGCCAGAATTGTGCCTTGACCTCTTGGGATGAGGAATGCTGAAGGACATGTTTTGAAGCCCATCATAACATCTCTCTCTCTGTAAGGCCTTTGCTCTTTTATCCTTGCCTCACTATTCTCCTCAGCCAGACTCTCATGCTCTCTTGAGCTGCAGTGATAGCCTCCAGTGTTTAAGTGTCATACTGCATGACTTATACATGAAGAGGCTGTTCTTTATTCATCTTTGGGACTCACAGTGAGTGAGTGTAGCAGTCTGTATCACTTCAGCTGTTGTGTCTTCTCTAACCTTTTAATCTTGCAAGCACAGACCTTCACACTGTGTTCACTTAAACCTGGGAACCTCTGGGAACCCTCTAGAAGTGAATACAAACCTTTTTCACACTATGCAGTTTGAGTTTATATAAATATATTTGTGTGTAGGTGACCTACTGATTTTTGACATTGTTGCAGAATAAGACAATTATACATTTCTCTACAAATGTTTGCATTAGGGATGGTCATGTTGGTCATGATGGTCAATAATCATTAAATTATTAATTTTTTTTAATCAAATAGTTTATGCAATGTCTCTTGTTTTTACTGGTGCCTGGTAGTATGTAATGCACTACTACCACCAGAACCAGACACTAATGTTATACAGCTATTAATGCTGTTTAACAACAGCACGTTTAACTGGTCTTAGATTGACTGGGCTGCTCTTACAAAGGCAATGCAGATCACAGGTGACAGTGGAGATGCCTGTTCCTGATTCTGCAAAAAGTCAGTAAACCATTGGTGAAATGTTCTAGTTGTCAGTATTTATATTTGTGGTTGAAACAGACAGGTTTAATCTGAGCGACATTGAAAGTGTTATGAATTCTCATGGGGCTGGGCAGTCTGAGACGGACTGAGACAGGATTGATAACAGACAGAATTTCGAACACACCGATGAAACTAGGAGATTTTTTTGGACTCAGTACGGAGTTGGATATTTCTGGTAGATAATCAAATGTTCTAACCTGGTGTATATTTGGCGATTTGCACGCTGTTTGTTCTCTGATGCCATCTTAAGCAGAACTGACCGGGTGGCCCTCCAGAAGCGTCTGCAGCAGAGGTGGTGCTGGACAAACGGAATGCTCAATTCTGCCTCTTGAGATGGGAAGAGAGGGGGCTGGTATCCCAAACTTGCTTTGAACAGCGAACTGTTGCTTTAGATGTTAGTGAGTTGTGGGCATACTCAATCCATGCGAGATGGGAGCTCCAGGTGGTTTGGTTGGAGGACGCCACACAACTCAGGGCTGTCTCCAGCTCCTGGTTAAGCCTCTCCGTTTGTCCGTTTGTCTGTGGATGGAAACTGGATGAGAGACTAACCTGAGCGCCAATAGCCGTGCAGAACTCTTTCCAAACTTTGGACGTGAACTGGGGGCCATGGTCAGACACGATATTCAGGGGTATTCCGTGCAACCGGAAAATGTGCTCGGTGAGGAGCTGGGCTGTCTCCAAGGCAGTGGAAAGCCTCGGTAGGGCAACGAGATGAGCTGCCTTGGTGAAACGGTCAGTGATGGTTAGAATAGTGGTGTTACCTGAAGAGGGTAGATTGGTGACAAAATCCAAGGAGATGTGGGACCATGGCCGACCTGGAACAGGTAATGGTCTTAGAAGTCCAGCGGGAGGTGTATTTGCTGACTTATTTAGATCACAGGTGGAACAGGCTCCTATGTACTCTCGCACATCTCTTGCTAGAGATGGCCACTAGATCAGTCTTTGCAGAAAAGTTATGGTATTCCTTTGTATTCCTTTCCTTTGTATTCCGGGGTGACATTTTGCTCTGTGTGCCCAATGTAGTACCTTAGATCTGACAGACGAGGGAACGAACAGATGGTTTGGGGTTAGGATCGTTCTGTTGTGCCGTGCAGACTAGAGATTCAATCTACCAGGTCAGGGATCCGACAGTGCAGGAGGCTGGGAGAATCGGTTCCTCTTTGGTGGGGGAATCCGAGACAGCAAACTGGCAGGCTTGGTGTTGCGGGAGCCTGGACAATAGGAAAACCAATTACCATCTGGCTTGACAAGAGTTCAGTCATTTTGCTTTTTGGATATATGCCAGGTTTTTGTGGTCAATCCAGACGACGAAGGGATGTTCAGCTCCCTCAAGCCAATGCCTTCATTCTTCGAGTCCCAGCTTCACCAACAGCTGCTCTTGGTCCCCCATAATTACGCTCTGCAGGAGACAGACGAGGAAAAACAAGTGCAGGGGTGCATCTTATCATTGATGCTTTGAGACAACACAGCACCTACCCCAGAATCCAAGGCATTGACTTCCACGATGAATGGAAGGGAGGAGTCAAGTGATTGGCTAGATTTTTGGAAAAGATGAGGATGTCATCAAGTTAGACAAAGATGAAGATGTTAAGGAAGCCCCGGAGGATGTCATTTACCAGCATTTGGAAGACTGCTGGGGCATTGGTGAGGCCAAAAGGCATCACCAGATATTCAAAGTGGCCCAGATGGGTGTTAAAGGCGGTCTTCCACTCGTCGCCTTCCCAGATCCGGACCAGATGGTAAGCATTCCGGAGGTCTAACTTTAAGAAGATGGTCACGCTAGATGATACCTGCTTTTAATTAATCATGGATGTATTTGTCCATGGTTTCTCTTTCCAATTTTGAAAGGCTACAGACAGCTGGTGGGTAGTGGAGCGCCCGGGAGAAGTTCTATTGCATAGTCATATGGGCGATGTGGAGGGAGAGAGCGAGCCAGGTCCTTACGAAAAACTTCTGCGAGATTGTGATAGACACACGGGACAGAGGAAAGAAAAGGAGGTTCAGAACTGGAGACAGAGACCAGAGGATGATCAGGGGGTTGTGCTGATTTCAGACAATGTTGATGACAGTGTGAACTCCAGGCAATGATTTTATTATTAGACCAGTCAATGATGGAGTTATGTTTTTGAAGCCAGTGATGTCTGAGAACAACAGGGGTGTGTGGAGCGTCAAAAATAAAGTTAGGTACTCACTGTGGTTCCCGGAGTGGGGTGATAGTATGATAGTGGCTAGGTGGCGGCCATTAAAAGCGGAAACCTGGAGTGGCTCAGAAAGAGGAGTCAGAGGAATGTTTAGCTGCTGGGCTAGGCTGGTATCCAAAATTTTGTTCGGCCCCAGAATCAATTAAAGCTTGGAGAGGAACAGAGTTCTATTTAAAAAAAAAAACAGTTGCAGGAATCATGAGCCGAGGTAGGGAGGACTTATTCATGATTTGGGCCACCAGTGTCCCTACGTCAATTGACGGGCTTTCCCTTTTAGCCTACAGTGACAAGTATTGACGTAATGTCCCATTTCTCCACAATATAATTCAATTCAATTCAATTCAATTTTATTTATATAGCACCAAATCACAACAACAGTCACCTCAAGGCACTTTATATTGTAAGGTAAAGACCCTACAATAATACAGAGAGAAGAGAACCCCAACAATCAGACGATCCCCTATGAGCAAGCACTTGGCAACAGTGGGAAGGAAAAACTCCCTTTTAACAGGAAGAAACCTCCGGCAGAACCAGGCTCAGGGAGGGGCAGCCATCCGCCGCGACCGGTTGGGGGTGAGGGGAGGAAGACAAAGACATGCTGTGGAAGAGAGCCAGAGATTAATAATAACTCATGATTAAGTGAGAGTGGTGTATAAACACATGGTGAGTGAAAAGAGGTGAGAGAAAGAGAAACGCTCAGTGTATCATGAGAAACCCCCAGCAGCCTAGGCCTATTGCAGCGTAACTAAGGGAGGATTCAGGGTCACCTGATCCAGCTCTAACTATAAGCTTTATCAAAAAGGAAAGTTTTAAGCCTAATCTTAAAGGT
>VUQS01031861.1:0-11360 GCA_015108495.1 Heterochromis multidens | reverse complement strand
TGTGTGTGTGTGTGTGTGTGTGTGTGTGTGTGTGTGTGTGTGTGTGTGTGTGTGTGTGTGTGTGTGTGTGAGAGAGAGATGGTGAGAGTAAGGTGCACGAGACTCATCACCGAGGAAACAGCAGTGGCGCCATGGAAGCAGCCTCTCAACCGCCGAACTGTCTGAGAGACGAGCAACAATGTGTGTGTGAAAGACAAGGACATAATGTTGATGTGAACTCTGTGTGTGTGTGTGTGTGTGTAGGAAGTGTCTATAAGATGAGGTGGATATTAAGACAGAAGTTTATCCTTAATATTAGTTTTAAAGTTTAATGGAAGTAGAATCTTTCCAGCAAAAAGCTGTCACTGTTCTTGATGAATGATGAACATTTATTAATTAATACCTTAAATCCTTAACTATTTTAATAATCTAACGAATACATTTCCACTATCTTCTCATCAGAAACAATTAATAAAATAACAAAAAAACTGGTGAAGTCCAAGAATAAAACTAAAGAGCTAAGTTTTATGTGTCCAGTGAAACCAAAAGCATGTTGCCTACCGCTCTTTAAACAGGAGTGTGTTTACCTGGACTGACAGGTGAGCACTCTGTTTGTGAGGATCAGTGTGTGTTACGGTTAACCTCGTCTGTATAGTGTCAGAAAGACAAAAACGTGTGTGTTCTTACTGATTTGGTGTGTTCCGGTCGTGGAGCGATCACCGGCGGGGGCTCGGCCTCATCTTCATCCTCATCCTCAGATACAGTTGCTATGGCGGGCGTCTCCGACACGGCCTTGGAGCTCTGCGTGATGTCACAGGGAGAGAGAGGGCGGAGCCTCAGTGACACCATGGTCACATGAGCCACGAGCGATACCAGACCCATCATTGCTTCCTGCATTTCCTGCCACTTCCTCTACTGCTTCACTATCTCATCACGCAGGGGAGTCCTCCTGCCCGTCTTGAGCTCTTCTTCTTCTCTTGTTTGTTCTTCTCTGACTTTACCCTCCCGCTCTGTCTTTCCACCCTGTTTTCCCTCCTCTCATCATCACTGCTGTCTGAAAGCTCTGGTCACATCTGGCTTCTGATGCCACTAGTCACACATCCTTCCTTTCTATCTCTCTCTTCTTCTCTGTCTCTCGCTGATAGTCTGATGCTCGGCTGGTGGCCAAGCTGCAGAG
Source organism: Heterochromis multidens (assembly GCA_015108495.1). Classification (NCBI taxonomy): domain Eukaryota; kingdom Metazoa; phylum Chordata; class Actinopteri; order Cichliformes; family Cichlidae; genus Heterochromis; species Heterochromis multidens. The sequence continues at coordinate 10,204 of VUQS01031861.1, read as the reverse complement.
ACAGGGGAATGGTGAAAGGAGGAAAAGATGCTGATTCACAGTGCAGAGAAGAGAGAGAGAGGGGAAGAGGAGTGCCATCATCCTCCTCCCTCCTTCTCTTATTCTCACCTTTACATTCGGGTTTAAAGGTGTCTTAGAAAACACACACACTGCGACAAGAACAAAACTTCCTCATTTATTCCAGTAAAAATCTCTCAGCTTAAAGCTAAAGTCTGTCCTCCAGCAATAAAGCTGGTTGTGTATTTGAAACCAGATAGGACACCTGTGTCATATGATGCTCTCAGAAAAAAAAAACACTTATCTAATAGGAAAACAAAGACGAGCTCAAGTAAGCATCAGTAAGATGAGATTTGTATTCCCAAAAGCTTGGAAATTCCAGGGTTATGGCAGCCAGAACAGGAAACACAAGTAACAAGAATATAAAGTAATAGCTTAGTAAAGTAGACTAGCTCAGTAAAATCAAATACAATACAATAAAAAAGGTTAAAAATTGCTCAAAAGAAAAGAGCTCAGTTAAATAAGATGAAACAAATAGCTCAATAAGTAGTTTAATAAGTAAAAATCTAAATAAAATATGCAAAAATCTGAATATAATACAATAATTTACACCATAGAAGAAAAATAGCTCAATAAATACTTCTTATTCTTTTGGCTGCTCCTTTTAGGGGTTGCCATAGCAGATCATCTGCCTCCATTTCATCCTATCCCGAGCATCCTCCTCTATCACACCAACCCTCCTTCACTACATCCATGAATCTTCTCTGTGGTCTTCCTCTTTTGATCCTGCCTGGCAGCTCCATCTTCAACATCCTTTGTCCAGTATATCCACTGTCTCTCCTCTGCACATGTCCAAACCATCTCAGTCTTGCCTCTCTAACTTTGTCTCCAACCTGCTCAACCTGAGCTGTCCCTCTGATGTACTCATTTCTAATTCTGTCCATTCTGGTCACTCCCAGTGAAAATCTTAACATCTTCAATTCTGCCACCTCCAGCTTGGATACTTGTCAGTGCCAAAAATGCAGCTAAATAAAATACAATAAAATAAATTCAAGTATGATAATGTGTAAAGTGTAAAAATGGGTGAAATTAAAATATTTAATGAATTTATTTTAAATAGCAAGTTGTAAAAAGTAGTTTCAGCGAAGTCTGGGGGAAACTATCTGAATTATTACCTGCTTTTGGCTTAGGTAATGGTTAAATTGGTTGTAAACATGCATGTAAAAACAGTACAGCTAATAACAAGAGAAAGCCTTCCTCACATAGGTGTCTGTATGTGGCTGTGTGAAAGAATAAGGTTATGACTGAAGAAGTCTTACCGTTGTGGTGGGGGAGCTGAAAGTGTCAGCAGTTTTATCTGAAAAGAAAAGCACAAACAAAAAACTGTTTGGGACACAGCTCCCATTTGAGGTTTCCATATTGTAAATCTTTAAAGTGGCATGCTCATTACAAGCGCCACAGTTTTATTCTTGGACTCCACTAGAGCAGCTCCTTATTTATCTTTAACTGGGCCCTGGTGCAGCCTCTCAGTTCATACTCTGTTTGAAACTGGCTGTTTTAGCCCCTCCCCCTTTAAGGCCACTTTCTTGTGATTGGCTATGTTGTGTAAACAGAAGGTTTGAGCGACAGTGTGTGCGGCTTTGGTGCTCAGAGCCGGAGCGGTGTGGACGAGATGACCATATTATTCATTATTCGAAACATTGGCCATGCTTAATATGAAGAGCAACCCTTTATAGAGGTACATATATGACAGAAAATCAGGAAAAACATAACAGGCCCACTTTAAACATTAGCATTTGGTTTAGCCATGTAGAAGTTTACAACTGGATTAATGTTAATATGAATCCATGTAGGTGATGGACACACAGTGGGAGGGGGTATGTGTGCGCTTACCAGTGAAGCTCATGTATTTCTGGCTGTTGGACGTTTCTTTCGAGTCGTAGAACTTTAAAACATCGAGGACAGCCTGAGGATTTTTCTTCTGCTCCAGCTTGGTGATGTTGGATGTCTGCAGAAGCCGAGCCCACTGCTCCGGCATTCCCTATGCACACACACACACACACACACACACACACACACACACAAACACATGCTATCATTATTTTATTCATTTATTTCTATGTGAACTGTATTACTGTAGCTTACCCATGTCAAAGGCAAATTTACATCACTTAATGATGAACAATAATGTCGACATAATGCAGTCAAGCCAAACTCCGTGGATGAAAAATGAAGTGGTGAAGTACTGAAACCCTCGTTATTCTCAGAGTTGTAGGATTAAACTGCATTTGTTGCTAACATCTGTCACCAAATCAACCCGGACTAAAATCTGTTGCCATTATAAGTTTGTATCTCTGCTAAGCACCGATCTCTGGGCTGCAAACTGAAGCTAATGTGAACTCCAAAAAAACATGGCACTGCATGAGAATGTTCTAGAAACAGGCTGAAACATTCGATTTCAACAAATTTAGTGTCTTTGCGATGCATTTGTACCCTGTACAGCATTAGCAGATAACTTATCACTCACCCTCCAAAAGTGGTCACTTCTGGCTTCAAAAAACAACATGGTGGCAGGACTTTGCTTCAAAATGCAAAGTCCAGAAACCAATGGGCAGACATACTGCTTTTATATACAGGCCATGGCGACATTAGGAAATACACACACACACTGACTATACCATACACACACTTCCTCGAATCCTAACAAGGCAGTCTTATCATATTTGTACTTCAGCCACAGAACTGGGTCACATCTCCTTGTTTTCTGGCTCTCTCTCTACTCATCTGTCAGAATCAGTCCATCACACACACTCCTCCACTTCCTGTTCCATCACGCCAAACGTTCACGCTATTCATGCCTGATGTCCATCCATCCATCCATCTGCGTACTTACTGTCTAAATTATATTTAGGTTGTATTAATTTGAGCAGGAATTTTCATCTGCATGTAAATGTGTGCAAGCCTGTGTCCCAGATTACAGAAAAGGAAACCACAGACACACACACACACACACACACACACACACACACAAGTTAACTCCCAGCTAAAAGAGCTTGGTCAGGCGGATCAAGTGAGTCAGTGAAACAAGGCGTCTTTGTCTAATGTGATTATTTAAAAAGGTTCATTTGCCAACTATTTGTGTCTGTTAGGAGCTGTATCAAACACACACACACATTTATACACACACTCAAACACAACAATGAGCACGGGTCCTTTGGTAAGCAATTAAAGTGATGTAAACACAAATAAATACCACAAAACACACTGTGGTTGCATCTGGTAATTTTCTTTTTATAGACAGGAGAAGAGACACACAAACACACACACACTTACAGTGAACTCCCCGGTAACAGCATCAAAGCCAACATGGATGGTGTGTTCGAAGTCTGATGGCAGAGAAATCTCTGGGCGCTCCTTCCTCTTATAGGCTGAATGATTAAGGAACAAAAAACAAACACACTGATTTTTTTAACTGTCATATTAAAGCACAGCACAGGTTTCCACCTTAAGGACACAGGATTATCCAAAGATTTATTTCCCTTTAGAATAAAGGGAAATAAAGAGAAAAAGACCCAAAAACGAGTTCTAACTTGGCCCTTAAAGGCTGCAGAAGAGTAGCTGAGATGCTGCTTGCACCAATTCAATAATGAAACCGGCTGTAACAGAAAATCCTAAATGCAGCCCTTCATGAGGGGAACAAAGAAATTCAGGTTCATTAAAATTCCTGAAAAGATCTTAAATCCAGAGAGGATCACTGAAAGGAAAGAAATACAGGGACAAAAGTTCATGCAAAACATAAGAGAGAAAATTAGGAGAAGATGGAGAGAAAAATACAGGCAGAGTTTTTAAGAAAAAGAGGCAGCAGACAGCAAATGAGACGCCATATGTTGGAAACAGTGTGAGAAGATCTTCTGGGAAATCATAACTCCAGTGAGAATCACACACAGCAGATTCCCCTGGGAGGACTAACACTGATGCAGGACCACCAGCTTCCTGCAAAGCATCGTGGGTAATCTGTTTCTGAGTGTGGACATGTGAAACAAAGCAACCTGTCAACAAAAATAGTTTGTTCCTCCAGAGATGTACGACTTGTTTGTTTAGGTAGAGAAAAATATATTTTAATACAGATTTAACAAAGAGCCAGCAGCAGACGAGTAACAACCCACCAACAAACTGTTTAATTATCTTTAAAACTTAAATGTATTTTGAATAATAGAATAAAATGCATTTTTACCACCTTTGTGTCTGTTGTAGATTTGCTGGTGTGCTTGTCATTGTTCTGTTGATGACCCAATTTGGGCCAAGCTTTAGCTGTCAGACAGATGGCCTCACATTTGACTCTAGAATACTTTGGTATACAGAGGAGTTCATGCTTGACTCAACGACTACAAGATGCTCAGCTCCTGTGGCTGTGGCTGGCTTGGTATGACGTGTTTGTGCTGATATGCTGTGCTTGGTTTTCTCCAAACATGGTGCTGTGCATTATGGCCATACATCTCTACTTTGGTCTCGTCTGTCTAAAGGAAATTGTTCTAGAAGTCTTGTAGTTTCTTCAGATGCAGGTTTGCAAAGCTAAGCTGTGCTGCTATGTTCTTTTTAGAGAGAAGAGGCTTTTCTCCTAGAAACCCTTCCAAACAAGTCATACTTGTTTGGACTTGTATGTATGACATACAAGTCATACATACAAATCATACATACTGTCATGAACTTGCTGACTGAGGCCTGTAGATTCTGAGATGGAGCTCTTGGGTTTGTTGCAGTTTCTTTGTGCATTGCAGGGTCTGATCTTGGGGTAAAACTGCTGGGACATCCACTCCTGAGACGATTGTGGTATTGTGTTAAATCACACCTGAATGCTGCAGATCTGCAAACTGCTGCTTTTATAGCGGTGCTTATACTTGCTGATGAACAGTTAATCAAACACATTGGATTAGCAGCACTTGGCTGCTACTTACCCTCTTCCTGTCCTTCCTGTGGAAGCAGCAAGGGTGTACTTAGTTTTCGGTCATTGCACTTCTCTATCTTGCTCTTTTATTTTTTTCATTTTATTTTTTACAAGAACTTCACTGTCTATGGAAAGTTATTCAGCAATGTTTAAGAACTACAAACACGTTTGATTTCTAAAATGGATCAAATGCAAAAATGCAATACTGTGTTAGATTAACAGTTGTTTAAAATGCTGATCGATGCTGAACTTAAAGACTTATTTTATATTGACAAAGACACTGAGTCAAAATGTTTTTATATGCTACACATTTGAAGCTGCTTGATTTGTTTCCATGGAAAAGTAAAATAAAAATTTGTCTTATTTGCTTCATATACATTTGACAAATTACAGCTTGGTGTTTGTGTCCATTTGAACACCAGCAGGAGCAGCACCTGTTGACGGTCAAAGGTCAGCCCCCTTTAAGGATTTAACAAGCATTAACACAAAAGCTAATGAGCTGTTAATCACCACCAGCTGTGGATCAGGAAAAAGTGCTCAGTTAGTGCCTGTGTGATGGATTTTCAAGGATATTTTAAGCCTGAGTCACCTTTGATGACCCCTATCTTCCATTCAATTGACAAATACATTAGCTTATGGGTTTAATTTGGAGTAAATATCAGTAATTTTAATTTAGTTTATACGCAATCACCCTGCAGCGTCACTACTCACTTTTATCGCCTCCTCCTGTCAAGATGAATCGAATCGAGCGGTCTTTCTTCTTCTTGTCCTCTGGGTTTGGAGGGAGGGGCTTGGAGCCATGGTTGAGGGGAACGGGGTCCTTGTTGCAGGAGCCAATCATGGTGCTGGTGTTCCTCATGGGCGGAGCTGGGGGCTTGTCCTCGACCTCCCCATTATCAGACATCTTCAGATAGGCTGCAGCCGGCCGTTCCTGCACATGAACACATCAATCACAGAGGGGCCAAAGCGGTAAATCAAGGGCGGAAACACAAAATCATCTTATAGACTATAACTGACCTGTTTTAAAGTCTTTCAGCTCTTCGTCATTGATCTGGCACAAACAAAAAATATCAGCTACTTACAAATTATGCTATCTTAGAGACTGAAGAAGTCACTTGGATAAGTTGACGAAACGTTTCTCCCACTGAAAACGCTACGTCCAGACGAACAGATTCAGCTTTTTGGGATTCTTTTACCTGGATTATTGAGCATGCATCAAGAGATATGCTATCTTAATTTTCTGATATGACAATATCAGTCAAAAGGGCCCATAACACCACGTCACTTCATCTCCTGTCTCCACTGCTCAATGCACGCGCTCAGTTTTCCCAGTAAATTTAAACAACCCTTTTAGGAGATGTTTTGTGGTTCCTTATAAATAGAAAACAAAGGACCCTAAATACAGAGAATAAATGTTGCCACCAAATTGTTAGTTCAATCAGCATTAATCATAAAAGATGTTTAAATTCTTTTTTTTAAATCAGGAAAAACACAACGAAAAGGAGTCAAAAATCAGTAAGAATAAAAAAAGAAAACTTGAAAAAGTTTTTCCATTTACTCACTGAGTGAGGTTTGTTTGAAGATGACTAAAACATCGCGTGTGCTGACTCAGACTTAAATGCAGTCTTGGTAAAAAGATAACACACACACACACACACACACACACACACACACACACACATTTTGTTGTGTATGTAACCTGGAGGAGGCGCGCACACAGCTGAGCGGCAAAGAGGGACATTTTAATAACTGGTTTTACCACAACGCCCTCATACAAAAATATAGAAAATCACACACACAGACTATAAGACAACTTGCTCTGCTAAATGCTCCACTGGGCACATGCACCCACGAGGAGAGTCTATTTAGGTCAAAGAAACTCAGAATAAATCAAGATTCATACTATAAATAGAAATAACCCACGGTAACAAGAATAAACAAAATACTGTGTGTCGGTATCTCTCAGTTTAACGGATCTACTCAAACTCATCCACTCCTTTAGTCTGATTCCAGTCCTAATGACACAGCTGATTCCTGTAAGTTCATAAAACATGCTGATGTTCCCTCAGTTTTTATGAGAGCTTTTTAAAAAGGGTGCTTCAGTAGTTTAGTACTGCAGTACTGCCACAAAGACATTAAAAAGAAAACAGCTAAGACTAAGACTCTTTCAGATCCGTGAATCTTCAGACTGATTTCTTTCTCCTCTTTCGTATAGTTTTTTTTGGGCACAGCAATCGATCCCAGGTGTGGATTATCACAGCCACATCAAGAGGAAGCGGTCTCAGTCCAAGTCAAACAAACTCTCGAGCGGTTTGTTTGTGGTGGGAAATTGATCCGACCCTAATCTTACCCAACACTGCAGGTTTGGATGAAGCAGCTTCTCTGCAAATGAGTAAAACCAACAGCTGCTGTCAACTCAACTTCCCTGATATTTGGATAGATGGTAGATTATTTACTCGTTTTTAGGTTTTTCTTTAAATTCATGAATATATGTACTGCTGCATGGTAGATGCTCATGTTAAACTGGGATGAATCAGAAGAAAGTGGTCTTTAAGGGGGAAATTAGACCCAGTATGAGATAAATAAGAATTATTTATGCTCTAAGCACTCTGTTTCAGACAGTTTTTTCTACTCTTGGCTCAGTATGATGTTAAAAAGACTGGATATCCTTAATATAGTCATCTCAGGCACATAGCTCTAGCTGTGAGCACTTAAGCCCCACCCACCTGCTGTTCAAATCTTGTTTAGGAGGAGCAGCCAATCGGAAGGAAGTTGACTTAAAGGGGAAGGAGCTAAAACAGCTTGTTTCAGATAGGGAATGAACTGAGGGGCAGTATAAGATAAATAAGGATTATTTTTCATTGTAACCCACGCAAAGCTACTCTAGAATAAAAATGTGGTGCTGGAAATTAAAATAGTTTCACTTTAAATGCAAAAATTTCACTCAGCTTTTAATTTTTTTTTTTAAAGCAGCATGAATGAGAGTGAAAAACTACAGGTTTGGAAATAAGCTTGAATTGTTGTCCCTATTTTCAACCAGGTTATCCTGTACACAAGACCTACATTTTGTAATGCAGCTCATCAAAATATTTGACTAGATAAAATCTGCAGTTCCTCTAATGTCCACTGGAGGCTGGCTCCAAATGTGGGTCAATCCCCACATACTCCATTGTTAAAATGACCAAATTGTATTATTGTAGGGTCTTTACCTTACAATATAAAGCGCCTTGAGGCGACTTTTGTTGTGATTTGGCGCTATATAAATAAAATTGAATTGAATTGAATTTAAAACAACCTACTACAAAAAAATGGTTTTAGGTCATTAAATTTGCTTTATTTTTTCCAGAATTTTTGAGCCCTTATGACTTCTATCATACCTTCATACTATGAAACGTTCTGAGTTACAGGCCAAAGTAAGTACAAGTACAAAGAGGTGGGTCAGAATTTGGCGCTTTTTTTTTTTTTTTGCATTATTTTTCCAGCATTTTTGATAGAAGTATAGAAAGTTATCAACATAAAACTTTCAGGGCTAAAAACACCTTTACACTCCAGGTTTAGCAATCTGAAACCAAAATCTCATTTTTGCTCGAAGTTATTTTTTCTATAACCAACTTTGAGACTTAATATTATGGAATATATCATAGTTTCAATAGCAAAGCTTTAGCAGTTTAATGTCTGATGTAGATTAACAAAAACAAACATTGGTACCCTGGATGTTTGATCTATTTTCTGGTCATTCACCACAGAAAACTTCAAAAAATTACTTTTGGGTAAACGTTCAAGGGTCATATCACCATGTGGGATACGTGGCTGCTCAAATCAAGTTAGAGCATATCAATGGTCTCCTTCTTACCTACATTTTGATACCAGGCTCATATTCACTATGTGACAGCACAGTGGCTATGACCATCTTTTATATGAACTCTGTGGACTTAACTGAGCCAAAATAATCTGATAATATTATGAGGGTTATATAAGACATTATACAGATTTGTAGCCCTCACCATGACTGTAATAAACGGATCTTCATGCGTAAAAAGAGGGTCGAGAGAGAGCTGTCAGTAAGTGTTTAACAGCACAAAGCAAAAGACCAAAGAATAATCAATGAAAACACTCACAGAAACGCTCTGTTATTAGAATGAGACCCTAATGAAACAAATTACTTCAAAATGAATTCTCGTTGTGGCTCAGTGTGCTAGTTTTACCCACAAAAACTTAGATATGAACAGTTTGCAACAATAAAAACCTCCCGCTGAGTTTAATCAGCTGCTGCTCTGCTTGTAGGGAGTGAAACAGCAGCATGCACAAAATCATTTTTACAATGTTTTTTTCCCATCAGAGGATAAATTTAAATGTTTTTCTATACAAAATGTGTAACAAAAATCATCAACAATAAAAGGTAACAGAGGGGAAACTATAGCTTCATGTACAAGTTATATGTTATAGTTATCAGAGGACAAATTAGTCTTTTTCACCTTTTTCTACAAGCCATTCTCTAAAATAAGAATTAGAATAAAATATAAATATAAATAGTAAACAAGCAGAAATACAGTATCAACAAGCTTTTAAGGAAGTTCAAAGGAGGCTGAAGGCTCAGCCTTGAAATTCTTTAAATATCTAAAACTGATGGTTTAGCCTTCTTAAAGCAGCTCTTACCTTAGCAGAGGCCCACAAACATGTTTACAGCTTAAAGATGATCCACGAACAAATAAACCAACAAACCAAAAAAATCCCTCTGCTCAAAGAGAAACTCTTGGATCTACTCAGGGTTAAAGTCTAGCACAGACTGAGAAGCTCTGCAGGCCTTTTAAGCAACCCTGCCTCCCACACAGGGTGATATCATGGTGTGATGTCACAAGGTGAGTCGCATGAGGAAGTAGGATATACAGCAAACACACACACTCACACAGACACGTTTTAGAAAGGCAACAGGAAAACTTAAAACAGTCCTTCAACACACAGCTGTTTATTGTGTCTGCTGGGTGAAAGCACACACATTATGACACACAAACACAAAGAGTGTGTGTGTGTGTGTGTGTGTGTGTGTGTGTGTGTGTGTGTGTGTGTGTGTTTGTACACGTCTTTGTTTGTGTGTCTTTACACACAAACAATCACTGTTTGTGTGTGGTGGTGGTGGTGGTGTTGTTATCTGTCGTTCTGTAAAACACAAACCCTGAATCACAGTCTCAAACCACCTTTAACACACACACACACACACACACACAAGCAGATAGCAGACATCTCATATTTCGGACAGTGCTG